>LRSR01010848.1:0-45876 GCA_001579985.1 Hypsibius dujardini | reverse complement strand
GTCAATCAACGGCATTTAATGTATATTGTACGCATAGACGACGACGACGCTCTACATGCTGCGTTTGGTTTGGATTCCAGTTTTCCAATTTAAAAATTTTGTGCTCCTAGTTTGGCCTTATCACTGAGTTTATTTACAACAAGGAATATTCTGTGTGGGAAAACCACCTCCAAAGCAGGTACATCTCCACCACCTCCGTTCTAAACTTGTAGTGCGCCATGCCAGACAATCAGGGAGAGAATGAAAAAACTCATCCTCTCACCTGGCCCCGATTTTGTCCACTGTAGTTTGAATTTTTTGTCCGATTTTTCAATCTGACCATTATTTTTGGACGTAATTGACACAGTGTGCTTGATTTTCGGGCTATAATTTGTGTTTCAGATAAATGGCTGCATCCAGTTTACTTTCCACCTCAAGAAGGGTCTATGGTGGCATTGCTCGTCTCCCCGTTTTATCCGGCGGTGGTGTGCGGACTATCTGCGTCTCCTCCTCCCGACCAGCCTATAAATTAGTAAATCCGCCGCGGTTGGAGGATGTGTCCTGGGTGGAGGTACAAGAACGGGCAGCCCACAGCATCTTTATGAATGAGCTGCTGCGCGGCATGATGGTGGTGATTGGGCACATGTTCAAGGAACCTGCTACTATCAACTATCCCTTTGAAAAGGGTCCGCTCAGTCCGCGTTTCCGGGGCGAGCACGCATTGCGGCGGTATCCGTCGGGTGAGGAGCGCTGCATCGCTTGCAAACTCTGCGAGGCCGTCTGTCCAGCTCAGGTATGGATTGGTGTGATTGATTGGCTGAATTGGGAAACTGTATGGTTTAACTAATCTTGTTGTGATTGATTGATGGATTCGCTGTGTTGAGTCATGTCTACGCAGCTTTTCCCCATTGATTTTCGACGATTCCAAAGTTTTAGCTCGTTCACATTTGCGTTGCATATATTAGTGTTAGTTTTAATTATTAGTTTCAATGTATTCTTTAGTCGGCAGTCGTGTAATCCGTAGCTTGATGTCGGTAGATGGATCCTGAATTTCTGTTCATTGATTAGTGAATTTGTCAATTTTTTTAGTTCACTGGTGTTCAGATTGATTGATTTGTGATATTGCAGTAAAAATACATACGCGTATATCAAATTTACGGCGTTCTCTGCAGATTTTACAGATCGTGTCGTCCTTTGATGATTTACTGTTTCCTCATGTTTAAGCTGATGTTTTATAAAATTCGCGCTCCCTCAGGCTATCACGATCGAGGCGGAGGAACGGCCAGACGGCAGTCGCCGAACAACGCGCTACGACATCGACATGACCAAGTGCATTTACTGCGGGCTGTGCCAGGAGGCATGCCCCGTGGACGCGATCGTGGAGGGGCCGAACTTTGAATATTCAACGGAGACGCGTGAGGAGCTGTTGTACAACAAGGACAAACTGCTGACCAACGGTGATCGGTGGGAGGCGGAAATTGCGGCAAACTTGGAGGCCGATCACTTGTATCGATAGAATAAAAGAGCGTGATGATTATGCTTTCGTGTTATTTAGTCTGTAGACTGTTTGGTGTTGATTTTGCTATTTGTATTTAGCTGAATGCATGTACTAAGCGGTCGCTACTTCCAACTTGTCCATCTGGTTCGATCGTCGACGGCCTTGATCGAAGGAATAAATTTTGGTTTCATCATTTGACGATAGATGCGACACTGAATTGGGAAACGGATAGAACGTCCACTGAATCCTGATTCAGTGGACGTTCTCTTGGAGTCTTTTATCGCTTGTTTCAATTATTTTCTTCAAAGTTTGTGATGCGCTTTGAAAATCTAGTGAAACCCTCCAGAGAGCAGAATCATGGCGATAGGCTTTATATCAGTAGTGCTGGCACGGGTCGGTTGCAACCGCGGTTTTAATACAATGCGATCGCGGTTGCAACCGCGTAGTAATGTTTTCAATCAACCAATCAACCACCCACTGTAATGATCTGTAGCCGCGGTTGTATTGCATTACAACCATTGCAACACATTAAAACCGCGGTTGCCACCCACCCATGCCAACACCCATGCTGTTATTGGTTGGTGCTGTAATCTGCACGAACAACAGACCAACCTGATCGGGATCAGGATTGCTCATTTTTAGGCGCATGTCTTCAACTGCTGTAATGTCTTCCATCACTTAGCCAGCGGAGTATACCGAAACAGTCTAGCAGTAAGATCGGACGACGTCAGAGGCGGAGATTTCCGCGGGATAGTTTCCCCATAGTTGTAGAAGTTCGGAAGCAAGCAGCAGTGGCCTGGGATAGGTACAGTACCGTATCCTCCTGGTCTCAAGCGACATCTAAGCACCGCCCCCGTGCCACACATACACCCACATTTTAAAATTTAGGCGCACATACACGCACGCACACGCTCACACATGGTTAAATCGCCACACAGTGCGCGGACAGATGCGCACAAGTTTAACTTAAGAGCAGACACGGGCGAAATGCACGCCCTAGGGCATAAAATTGTCCCTAGAGGCCGGGAGGATACGATACAGTAGGAGGAAGCCGGAAGCTGGTCGGTTTGATCCGATTCACGGGTGATCTGATTAACCGCTTTCACATTGCTATTTAAATTCAATGTTGTGGATTATTTCCTGCACTTGTGTAATTCTCCGAAAATGCGTGTGTGCCCTATTTTTTTGCATTGCACATCCCTTTTTTCTTCCATGATGTGACTTTTCTTCGACCACTCGAGGATTCGCACAGGCCAAAAATGGTAATCAAGCCTAATTCGACCACTGCGGGCTCGCAAATCAACGTCTCCGACCGCGAAATCATCATCCTCATCCTCGACTATCTCGAGTCGAAGAATCTCAACATCTCCCAAGTGACGCTGGAACGGGAGACGGGCCTGGTGAACGGCGCCTTCTCCGAGGAGGTGATTTTCCTCCGCAATCTCATCTTCGAGGGCCTGTGGGACGACGCGGTGGACTACGTGGAGCCGTTGACGGAAGCGCCTAATTTCGATTACAACTTCTTCAAGAAGATCGTCCACAAGTATAAATACCTGGAGTTGCTCTGCATCAAAAATGAAATCGGGAATACCAAGTTTTCCGATCATGCGGCGTTGAGTTGTCTGAACGATCTGCAGGCGGTGTGCGACAAGGCGGAATTTAATGAGTATCGCTTGCTGCTGTCTTATCCGCGGATCCAGGATCACCCGGAGTACCGTGACTGGAATCCCAGCAGTGCGAGGGTGATGTGTTTCCGGGAAGTGCGACCGATGGTGGAGTCGGTGTTGCAGGTGGAGGGCCACCACACGCCGACCGAGGTGACGCAGAGTCCGGCAAATCGCTTGGCACATCTCTTGATCAAAGGTGGGTTCGGTGGATTGGTTGATTAGTTGTTTTGATGTGTCTGAATTGATTGGATTGATTAATTGATTGGCTATTTTCATGAGTCGTTAGTCTCGTTACTTGATTGATTGGGGAGTTGGGATAGATGGTTCTTTATTTTCCTATTGATTTTTTGCCCTGAACTGTATGTTGCAGATATTGTTTTTTTGTATGCTATTATAAGCATAGGTGTAAAACCACACCGTTTGTTTGAATAAAAAATTCACCCATCAAACGAAACTTGTGTAATTATTTAATTTTGAATGCGAAAACAGTCATTAAATTATATTAGGGTGGAGGTGTGGTTTTGGTTTCACGTTCATATTTTCTTTTGCTTCCAGGATTGCTCTACGAGACTGCTTGGCGTCTTTGTCCGCAACGAGCGAAGAAAGGCTCCGACGATCTCCGCTTCAGCGGTCTCCTACCCAAATCTTCCCCCGAACCCGACATGGCCCTTTTATGCTGGTTACAAGTCATCCCGGCGGAAGTGTTCACCTGTCAGTTTGAGGAGAAGAATCTCCCGCTCAACTACCGGAAATTCGAGAAGCCAGCCCTCGAGGCGACATGGACAGAAATTATCCAGCAAGCACCGATCCGTGCGAAGAACAAGAACGACGGCGACGCCAGTTCCGCCTCATCCCGCGCACCGGTCAACGATCGGATGGTCCAGTCCATGGTCGAGCAGATGGATGGGTTCCGGAAGAAGAACGTTGGAAGTTCCTCCGCGCGGCAGCGGGTGTTGTCGCAGTCGTTCCATCTCGGGGGCCTCGGTCAGGAAGATCCGTTTGTGTCGGGGATCTTTGCCGGTTCAACGCCGCGGCAGAGTCCGTCACGGTCGGCACGAGCCGATTTGGCTCATTTATCGGATGGAATGATGGGTGGATCGGGCGGTCGGACCAGTGGTGGTGGAGGAGATGCTCGTCTGTCGTTGGAGTCACCGGGAGAGCCGTTGTCGCCGATCACGGAACATGTCGGGTTTGGGGAGGAGGAGAACGAGTCAATGTCGTTACCGCCGACGCCGTCGCCACGGTTGAAGAAGAAATTCGGTAAGATGCTGTGGCTATCGGAACGGATACTTGTGGGCTTCGGTGTTCTTTTACCGTTGGGCAGTGGGGCCCATGTACTGTACTTGCTTGTACCTAATGTGTCAGTATTTTCCTGTAGGGCTTATCGATTCCATGTATTCTTCACTCAAATACTCAGTTTTAGTATTTGTTTGGGTTCTGTTTACTACTCCACGCGCATGCTCTGTCAGACCGTCCCTCACTCCGTGAGAATTGCATTGGTCCGTTTGCTCAGCTGTCCGTGGCGTGTGTGTGAAATCGATTTACTACGCGACTGTTATCTTAGCTATATCTTATTACTTAATCGTTTTCAGATGATGCGGATTCGACACCGTCGTTCGAGAAACATCCCAACCTGGAGCGAACGAGGTTTGAAGAGGACCGCAAGAAGACCAAAGACGACTTGGAGGCTCGCCAGCGGGAACGCGACCTCCTCATGGCACAAATTCTGGAGCCTGCTGCGGGCATCATCACACCGGTTCCACTGCGTAGCGGCTCGGCAGATTATCCGGAACCACCGAAACTAGCAGCTATCAGCCCGTTAGTTTATCAACAAGATGAATCTCATGTTGAGTCGTCGTCAACTTCTCAGTTGAGCAGTTCTCCGATGAGTCGGAACGCCAGTCGGAACGTGAAGGATGGGAATTCTCCGAAGAGCTCGACGAACACGAGTTCCTCTCCGCAGAAGGACGCTGCAAAAGTGGCGTCTGTTAACCGATCGCCTGGCGGCTCTGCGACTGGTGCCGGGCAGCAGCCATCATCGCGAAACGGAAGCACTCCTGATAGTCATCTGGAGCGCACCGAGAAACTCTCAACAGCCAGTAGTCAGAATTCCTTTGGGCATGTGCCTGCCGCTTCCAATATGCAGGTATGGCATTGGTTACGCTGATGCTAAGAGTCTGGTGGTGATCTCTCGTCCCTGCAGTGCTCTTACTTTTGCTTTTGGAATTGTTTTAGGAGCTGGAAGCCCGACAGTTTATTCCTATCCAGACGGTGAAGGATACTGCTGCTATTCGTTGCGCTGCGTTTCATCCATCGGGAAACTTTTACGCAGTCGGAAGCAATTCGCAAATCTTGCGAATCTGCTCGTATCCGGCGTTGGATCATCTCCGGTGAGTTTATGGTTATTCTTGGTGTCTGTTTGTCGGCCGTGTTTGTTTCAGTTTGATTTTCAGTTAGGTTTTAGTATCCGCTATTCCGTAGACCGTATCTCTGGATGCGTTTCAAGCTTAGTACTCTTAGTTAGGATGCTTACTTGCCTTTTTCTTCATTTAATATATCTGTTGTTTTCATCCGTCTATCCTTTCCTGCCGTTTGTGTTCCGCTGATTAGGTAACACGCACACCTTTGGCCAGAAAAATCGGTACGCTCGATTTGTCAAGAGGCAATTTTTTACCACAAGGCTGCAGGCTGTACAAAAGCGTACTTTGATTTGAGGCGGAAATAGTTAGCCACAAGACCATATGTGTATAGCCTGCAGCCTTGTGGTAACAAATTGCCTCTTGACAAATCGAGCGTCCCGATTTTTCTGGCCAAAGGTGTTTAGCATTGACCCATCTGTAAGACGTGTTCTTGGTTGCAGATCACTGAGACCCGAACAAGTAGCAGTCCAGGCTCCGGTGGTGGATCAACGCGCTTCTTATCACAAGAGCTCCGTGTTTTGCATGGCTTGGGATCCTCCCGGTGATCTCCTCGCCACAGGATCTAACGACAAAACCATCAAGCTCGCGGGATTCGATGCACAGCGACAATGCTTAATAGGTCGGTTTACAACTACCTTACCTATTCAAACTATGACACACTGTCCTGTCACGGTCCCTTCCCAACCGATCTTTTTGTGTAGACAAGAACATGGATCTGCGAATTCATGCTGACACTATCCGGGATATTGTATTCATGAACCAGGCAAGCTCAGCCGTCAGCGGAATGATCTCCGGCTCCGCGGATGGGAAGATCATCTTGACTGACTGCGGACCCCTGACACCGGTCAAGACATACAATGAGCATACCGGCTCGGTCTTTTCGCTACACACCTGGGCGGGACATTTCTTTGTCAGTGGATCCGCGGATAAAACGTGCCGGCTTTTTGACATTCGCAAACCATCCGCGATAAGGATTATCGATAACCAGCGCGGTTCACCAGGTTAGCTTACTCTTTATTTTACTCTCATCCGGTTCTCTGTTGTTTGACCGTTCTGCTGGATGTTCTGTCTACTTTATCTGTCTCCGTATCAAACTCTTTTGTTTCCTCCTGATCTCGCTTCTAATAGTATTTGTCTTTCCTCTTTTCAGATAGTCCAGTCACTTGTGTTAGAGTAGACGCGACCGGAAAGGTGCTTGCAACCACCCACGAGAATGGCGACCTGATGATATGGGATCTGTGCGGCGACCGCGCAATCCAAATCATCAAAGCGCATCAGAAGGAAACTCGCGGTCTATCCATCGCGCCAAAGTCTAATCTCCTCCTCACCGCATCTTACGACAAAACTGTTCTCGCTCACAACATGGAAGGTGCGTGTGACGACTTTTTGTCTTAATTTGTTCGACAGACAGACAGACAGACAGACAGACAGACAGACAGACAGCTAGACACACAGACAAACAGCCAGACACACAAGCATACAGACAGCTTGTAAAACTGCGATGATGGTCTGGCAAGGTGTAGTTGTTTGTAGGTAATTTGTTCCAACCGCTTCCCGCGGTGATTGCCGCCACCCATTCGGACAAGGTGATCCAGTGTCACTTTCACCCTCGCGATCTGACTTTCATAACCACCAGTGCCGATAAAACGTGCGTTCTCTGGGCGAGACCGCAGCTTCCGCAGTGAAGGTTTTTCGACTTTTTAACTAATGTTTTTAGCCTCTCGCTTCACACCCATGACATACACTTGGTTTGCGTCTTTTTTCCTCTACATGATGAGATGAACCTACTGTTGATAATTTTGCGTTCCTTGACAAGTGGTCTTGCCCAGCTGCCCATGTGCTTTAGCTTTTCTTTTATCGGACGGTGTCTAGTTTTGTGATGTCCCCTGTTTAGACTTTCTCGTGATGAAATGTTCCTATCTTCAGCTTCAACCCACTATTCTTCAATCATTGAAGTAAGATCAACTCTGCGTCAGGGTCTATCATATAAATTCATTTACCTTCCTCATCGGTATGATATAAGTGAAGGGAGTGGGTTGAAATGGGCAAGTTGGAAAGTTTTTAGCGCTGCTGAACTGTTCGATTGTTTTGCTTTCTTTATATGCCGGCATAGTACGGTATACACAATTGCTGAGAATACACAGTACGTAGTACCATCAGTAATGAAAAGAAATCATAGGAAGTACGAGTATAAGATGATTGCTAAATAGCTGATTACAGTGGGGTACGAGTGGTATATCAGTCATGAACTCGAGTCGAGGATCATCGAGCGCTTATCTCAGGCGGTCAGGCAGCGATTGAGGCTCCAGAATCATCTCAGTGAAATGATTTCTTCCCAGCTAAATTTGCTAAGCATAAATTAATTAAATAAATGATTATTTAGTATACTCCCAGTTATTTGCTAAATCGAAATGATTTCCTCCCAGCTTTTTGCTAAACCGAAATTAAACACTGCATTATTTATTTAATTTTTCCCGGTTGTGGATTGGCTGTGGCTTTGCTGTAGAGGCGTGTTGGGCGGAGCTATGAGTTGGGGTTCTAATTAATTAAATTAAAATTTCACCGCTGGACTGAGTCGACGTGTTCACCATGATCGGCAGCGCTGAGAACGTCTATGATGTGCGCTAATCTGTCGGCCTCCAATACTAATGCTCCTTCATCTTCCCTTAATCGTAACAAGACGTTTTCAGCATTCTTCATAACATCCTCAGCATCTCTTATAAAATCTAAAATGGTTTGGGCCTCCATTCCCCGACAACAATGGAGAAATAACAGAAGGTAAACAATCAGAATCATCGGCCCCCACTCCCTGTTTAGAACCCCAGCCCATAGCTCCGCCCCAACACGCCTCTACAGCAAAGCCACAGCCAATCCACAACCGAGGAAAATTAAATACATAATTCATTATTTAATTTCGGTCTAGCAAAAAGCTGGGACGAAATGATTTTGGTTTAGCAAAAAGCTCAGATGAAATGATTTTGGTTTAGCAAATAACTGGGAGTGAATTAAATAATCATTTATTTAATTAATTTATGCTTAGCAAATTTAGCTGGGAAGAAACCATTTCGTCTTAGTAAATTAGCTGGGAGGATATCATTTCTCCTTAGGGAACATCCGTTAATGACGTCAGTAATTTTTATTAGGCGACCCAACACCCTCCCCCCTAACGTCAGAGTTCGTCAGAATTTTTGTAACACCCCGTAGATCATCAGTTTATGACGTCAGAAACCATAGACCCCTTCCATTACAGAAACAAATGTGAAATGGGTCTTTATCACTCCAAATCGGGCTTGTCCTTCACCAGTTCTCGTTCGCGCGCCGGTAGCTCTCTGGTCTGGTAATTTAGGGGCAAGAACTAACGAATGCATTGGTGAACAGCTGATACGGCATGCTCGGTTTCTGTGAAAATGTTTGCTGAACAGCACGCACATAGCTCTCCAATCGAATTTCACTAAACTATTTGAAATCCTTATCTTCACAGAGCTTGCAGGCATTTTCAAGAGATATGTAATGCTAAAAAAAATTTTAAAGTTGATGATTTCTAAGCCTACTGGGTTCCCCAAAGCTGAAGTCAGGACGCCGGCCTACCCCCATCCTGTCCCGTCCAGTTCGTCAGGTATTTTTCGCACCCCCACCCTCTAACCAATACTGACGTCATTAATCGATGTTCCCTTAGCAAATTTACCGTGTGTAAACTCGAAACCTTTTGAAACGCAGGGCGCTCCATAGTAGGCTGCTGACGCAATCTCCCACAGCGATATGCACGTGTCAGAGAGATTTTCCATCCGACCATAACTCTGCTTTTAAAGTTATTTCAGCCATTTTCAAGCTCGGGAATCTCAAAATTCCCAACCGAAAGAGGTATGTTTAGGCTCTCTTGCTATTTCTGCTGGCGTCATTGAACTCGGAAGTTCTTTTTCGCTAGAGCGGATCTTATTTTTTTATTATTATTCACTTTCTCATGTGAAATCAGGTTTCCGGAGACCGGCACATAATTTCCCCTTCATCTCACTTTGCTCCACGCAGTTCACGGCAATGGCGAAGCCCGTGCCCGAGAACATCAACTTCCCGAAGGAGGAGGAGAACGTCTTGAAACTTTGGGCCGAATTGGACGCTTTCAAGACCTCCCTCAAACAGTCGGAAGGAAAGCCTCGGTGAGTGTAGAACCTTTTTCCTCTTCCTCACTCTGTAAACTTTAAGTGCAAAGTTTTACTGTAGAAACCCAATAAATTTAGGGGAACGCGCTCAGTTAAACAGAACACACGTAAAGAAAAGCCTGGGCTTGATTGCTTCAAATGTCGGGACACAAGACTACAGCCTGTTGATTGAATACTACTGGAGCCGGGTGTTATTTTCTGTACCGGCCGGTGAAAATAACCGAGCGCGTTCCCTTAAAGTTATCGGATTTCTACAGTAAATTTTTCCCCTTCCTCACTCTATAAACTTCAAGTGCAGAGTTTTAAGTTATTTCATGCGGTCGTCTGTTTTTTTCTGGTGTTGTTAAAATCATAAATATATTTTAATTCAAAATCTTAAATCTAGAATGTATTTTTATTTTGTTTTATTTTATTTTATTTTGCAATATGTAAACTGTAACTGTGAATTTTAATCAGAATTTAAATTAAATTATATTATATGAAGCTATTTTAATTTAAAATAAAACGTATTATTTTGGGTACTTTAATTCTTTGTTAACTTAATGAAAACATCAGTGCACTTGTGTAGCATATGTGCTCAGTATGTGTGAATCAACTTTTCGAATTTAAATTTAAACAAAGTAGATAAAACCATTTCCTTCTGCTCAGGTATATCTTCTACGATGGGCCTCCCTTCGCGACCGGTTTGCCTCACTACGGACACATCCTTGCCGGCACCATCAAGGACATTGTCACGCGGTTCGCCCACCAATCCGGCTTCCATGTGGAGCGACGCTTCGGATGGGACTGCCACGGCCTGCCGGTGGAGTATGAGATTGACAAGGCGCTCGGCATCAAGGGTCCCGGCGACGTGGCAAAGCTGGGCATAGAAAACTACAACAACGAATGCCGCAAGATCGTGATGCGTTACGCTGCCGATTGGGAGGTACAGATAGCATTCATTATTACGTTTCCTGCCCCAGTTCCTGTTTGGCTACAAGCAATACGGAAGTGCCGTTATCTGATGTTTTAACTGAAGTCGATCAATTAATCTTTCAAATGAAATTGTGACTGATCGATTGAGCGAGACAATCAAGCAATCAAGCGATCAGGCAGTCAAGCAATCATGCAATCAAGCAATCCAAAACTACAAGGATTGATGATGAAAATTTTGTGGTGGCGGATTAAGCGATAAGAATAGCGATTTGCTAGTTTATGGTTGATGGTAATGTATGGGCGGTTGTATTACAGACCATCATCTCGCGCATGGGGCGCTGGATCGACTTCAAGAACGACTACAAGACACTGTATCCTTCCTTCATGGAGTCGGTGTGGTGGGTCTTCCAGGAGCTTTTCAAGAAAGGCTTAGTCTACAAGGGGTTCAAAGTGATGCACTTCTCCACCGGACTTCACACGACTCTGTCTAACTTTGAGGCAGGGCTGAATTACAAGGAGGTCAATGATCCTGCCGGTGAGTCTCGATTCAAGGACTAGATCGTACACCTTTGGCCAGAAAAATCGGGACGCTCGATTTGTCAAGAGGCAATTTGTTATCACAAGGCTGCAGGCTGCTTTGACTTGAGGCGGAAATAGTTGGCCACAAGACCACATATTCAATCTGTGGCGCAGTGTAATCTTGCGGCCAACTATTTCCGCCTCAAATCAAATTTTGTTTTTGTATAACCTGCAGCCTTGTGGTAAAAAATTGCCTTTTGACAAATCGAGCGTCCCGATTTTTTTTTAGCCAAAGGTGTACTGCTGTACTGTCCCATACCAAGAGCTCTGGATTAGCTCGCTGTAATTGTGATCGTGCGATAGCTTGTTCGGTTGATTAATTGATTGATAGATTGATAGACACATGCAAAATTGCCTGTGGTAACGATTTTAGAATTGAAGAAAATAATTTATTCATTTGAAACGTCATTTTCGCCTCTCGTTGCAGTCATCATCAGCTTTCCGTTGGTGGAGGATCCGGATGTGTCGCTGATTGCATGGACAACCACCCCGTGGACCTTGCCAAGCAATTTGGCGTTGTGTGTGAACCCCGAAAAGAAATACGTGAAAGTCCGAGGTGTGTAACTAGCAATTCAGAATCTTTCGTAACGGCAATTTGGTTCTCCTCTTCCTCCTCAGATATGGTTACTAAGAAAGTCTACATTATGATGGAAGCTCGGACTGAGGCACTGTTCAAGAAGACTGCCGATTTTGAGATCATCTCCACGTTCCTGGGAGCGGAACTGAAGAACAAGCAGTACACACCGCTGTTTGAGTACTTTACCAAACGAGCCGACCTCAAACCCTTCCGTGTGTGCTTGGACAAGTACGTCACGGAGGAGAGCGGCACCGGGGTTGTCCATCAAGCCCCATACTTCGGAGAGGTGATTTTCGGTCACTCAAACCTTTTTGTAATTAAATTCAGTTGTTTTTCAGGACGATTTCCGTGTTTGCTTGGCCCATGGCATCATGCAGCGTGACTCTCCGCTCGTGTGTCCGGTCGATGCTACCGGATGCTTCACCGACGAGGTATCCGATTTCAAGGGACAGTACGTCAAGGATGCCGATAAGGCCATTAACAAGTACCTGAAGGAGCACGGACGCCTCGTCCACGCCAGCCAGACCAAGCACAGCTATCCGTTCTGCTACCGGTCGGAGACGCCGCTGATCTACAAGGCCGTGCCGAGCTGGTTCGTCCGGGTGGAGCCGATGATTGACCGACTGCTGGAGAACAACCAGCAGACCCGGTGGGTTCCGGACTTTGTAAAGGAGAAGCGCTTCGGCAACTGGCTGAAGGAGGCACGCGACTGGCCCATCTCCCGCAGTCGCTACTGGGGAACTCCCATCCCTCTGTGGATCAGCGACGACGGGGAGGAGACGGTGTGTGTGGGGTCGATTGAAGAGCTGGCGACGCTGACCGGCACCCGGGTCACCGATCTGCATCGGGAGACAGTGGACAAGCTGGAGATACCCTCGCAGAAAGGGAAGGGCATGCTGAAGCGTATTCCGGAAGTTTTTGACTGCTGGTTTGAAAGCGGCAGCATGCCATACGCTTCGGTGAGAATCTGGTTTGCTTCACCGTATATTATAGTGGAATTTGGCTGGGTAAAACATATTTAAAAGATATTTTAACTGATCGCAAAGGGGATTTTGATTTTAAATCGAAAGGTGCATTTATTTATTTGACATAGCAAAAAATAGAAATTGATGTTTAAAATAATATTTTTGATTGTTTATCTAATTTAAGTTCCAAGACAGTATCTTTAAAGAACATTGACCACTAAAATCAAAGCGTTTGGAAGGCGACCTGTTAGACGGATACGGAATGTCTGAATGCGATCGAACGGTTTCCCTTTGATTGCAGTCGCATTATCCCTTTGAGAATCAGAAGGAATTTGAGGACAAGTTCCCGGCGGACTTCATTGCCGAAGGCATTGACCAGACGAGAGGATGGTTCTACACGCTGTTGGTGCTGTCGACGGCGCTCTTCAACAAACCGCCGTCGAAGAACGTCATCGTCAACGGTCTCGTCTTGGCAGAGTAAGTAGTACTAAAGGCTGCAATATGGATGGGTAAGTTAGAGCTCTTCTCATGTTCGGCTTCCTTTGCAGTGATGGTCAAAAGATGGCTAAGAGGAAGAAGAACTACCCGGACCCAATGGAAGTCGTGGACAAGTACGGCGCCGATGCCCTGCGGTAGGTAACGGATGAATTGTGCTACTGTGCATTGTATTGTCCGTGCATTGTATAAGAGTATCTGTGAGGCTATCAGGGTAATTCGATGTCTGTCTGTCCGACGGCTAAAATGTCTTGCGGTTACAGGTTGTACCTCATAAATTCGCCGGTGGTTCGAGCGGAGAATCTGCGCTTTAAGGAAGCCGGTGTGCGGGACGTCTTGAAGGATGTTTTCCTGCCTTGGTACAACGCATACCGGTTTTTTGCGCAGCAGAAGGAGCTTTTTGAGAAGGTGTGTCGTACTAACTGGCAAATTATATCTCCGGAAATTGCTTTACTTATCAGTTGGTGCTTTTGTGTAGGAGAACAGTACACAATTCATCTTCAGCGAAAAGACACAGCTGCCCACGGACAACATCATGGACCGGTGGATCTTGTCCTTCACACAATCCTTGCTGCAGTTTGTGAAGGACGAAATGCAAGGTAATACTTTGTAGTCAACTTGGCTGTTGTACAAATGTGGCAAATACCTTGCGCTAACCGAGTTAAGCCATTACCCTCGTTGCGTGGCTGTTGTACTCAGACGTCGAGTTAAGGTGCTTAATTCGGTGAGCGAAAGATTTTTGCTAGGTGTGTATATATTCGTACAGTGTATTCCTGAGATTTGAACGACGTCACAGTGTCGTTTCTACTTTACTGTCTCAAACTCCAAGCTAGCAACGGCCGGCTTCGAGCAAACGGTTCGATAGAAATAAACTCACGTGACCGTTCGAATCTCAGGACTTTGACTGTATGGCCAAATAGTTTATCTGCCGTTTTCCATTACAGCTTATCGACTCTACACCGTCGTTCCCCGCTTGATCAAGTTCGTTGATCTCCTCACGAACTGGTACGTGCGATCCAATCGGAAACGCCTGCGAGGCAGTGGAGGAATTGAAGACTGCCGAAAGGCTCTGGAAACACTCTTCACGGTCCTTTTCTCGATGGTCCGCATGATGGTAGGTCTATTCTTTTGAACTGTTTCGATATTCCAAGCGATCAGCAGTATCTAACGTGTCTAGATTACAAGTGTTAATTTGCTTTTGTGAAGGCACCTTTCACGCCCTTCTTGGCGGAGCTGCTGTATCAGAACTTGAAGGATATCAACAAGTCTGATTCAACGGAACCGAGGGCTGATCAAAGTGTTCATTACCTGATGTTCCCGGATCCTCGGTATGCCACTAAAAGAAGGTTTTAGAAGGTTTTACGCCACTAAAAGACGGCAGAATCGTTTAAACACATTTGAAGTAACGGTTTGCTTGTTCTAGGTTCGATCTGGTTGACGTCAACATTGAACGGGCGGTGGCGAGAATGCAAACAGTGGTGGAGCTTGGTCGACAGGCTCGGGAGCGCCGGACTCTGCCAATCAAGGTTCGATATCAGAAATATTAATGTGTTACTGCACACATGCACACACAGTTGGTCTTGACTTTTGACGTGTACACATGTGGCAAAACCTTGCGCTAACCGAGTTAAGCCATTACACTCCTTCGTTGCTGTTGTACACAGCCCCGAGTTAAAGTGCTTAATTCGGTCAGCGCAAGGTTTTTGCTACGTGTGTAATCACTTTTGTGTTGTGTTGATGGAAGTTTATTTGTAGTCTCCGTTGGCTGAAGTTGTCATCATCCACCGGGATGAGTCATTCCTGGAGGACATCCGCTCGCTAGAATTCTACGTGCAGGAAGAACTGAATGTGCAGACTATGATGACGACGACGGATAAAGAGAAGTACGGTGTGCGTGTGCGGGCTGAGCCGGACCACAAGACCCTGGGTGTGAGGCTCAAGGGAACGTACAAGATCATCTGTGAGGCTATCAAGGTAATTCAATATATGTCTAACTGTTTGTCTGCCTGTCTGTTTGTTTGTCTGTCTGTTTGTCTGCCTGTTTGTTTGTCTGTCTGTTTTACTTTCTGCCTGCCTGCCTGCTGCTTGTCTACTTGTTGCCTGGCATTTGCCTAGCAAGTTGTATGATTATATTATGATTTACCTTCCTTTTGTGTCTAGCTGCATTTCAACCTTTGTTCTGTTAGTTTTCCTGTTATTAAGCCTAATTGAGCATTAGCAATATTCTTTCAGAATCTGTCTGACGATGCGCTGCGGAAGTACCAGGAAGAAGGCTTCCTTGACCTGAACGGCACGCGCCTCGAAGGCACTGATTTGAAGTTGATCTACACTTTCGCCAGCCCCGCATCCGGCGACAGTGCCGGCGAATACGAGGCTGCGTCGGATAATGACGTACGTTGGTCGCTGCCAGTGTCCGCACCCTGTAGCGCACGCTAAGATGCGCCGTTATATCTTAATACGATTCTGTTTGTACCTTGTAGGTGTTGGTGCTGCTAAACGTATCCCAGAATCAGGCTCTCCTAGACGAAGGCACTGCCAGGGAGGTGTGCAACCGTGTTCAGCGGCTGCGGAAGAAGGCTGGCCTCGTCCCAACCGATGACATCAAGGTGTTCTTTGAGGTCACTCCGGCCGACTCGGAATTGAGCGTGGTGGTGCAGAAGTTTATCGACTACGTGGGGAATGCCATTAAGAAGCCCTTTGCTGCGTACCCACTGCCGGCCGGTGCGGACGTTCTGGTGGGAGAGGTGCAGAGCCTGAAGGAAGCCAATCTCCATCTGAGCATCGTTGCCGGGCCAACCTACGTGGACAATCGATTGAAATCCCTTCTGTTGGGTGAATAAAGAAACAATCGTCGATGTGTGTGAGGCTCCCGTCGCGCCGAGTCTCCCTGAAATATTTGATTTGCTTGGTGGAATATTTGCGCGTGAATGTCATCATCCTTTTTTTTAAGATGTCAGATTTTACTAATAGAAATCCGGTTTAGTCCGGTTTAATCCGGTCGATAAGGCTTTACGATGTGGAAGTCATGCGTTCCGGCAGCTGTTTCTTTGTCTTTTGTAGCAATTTTTCGGTTGGGCCGCTGTTTTTGCGTCTTTGCAAGGAGGTTTATAAGTAAATCCTGAAAAATTGGCTTTCTTAGTGCTTCCATTCCATACATTCCGCTACAGAGGGCCAAAACCGCAAGTGCGAGAAAAGTGAGGGACAAATGATGCGCAACTAAGGTAACTCTACACATGGACATCACGCTTGTGTAAGAATTATCCGCATGCCCTGGTACACGTTCGCCAAACTGGTGAACGTTTTGCATGACCGCGTGCACCGAGAAAAAACCTAATTCCGGAAGGCTACCGTCTGAAGACTTGCGGCAATACCGAATGCCTGTCAATGTTTGTACGGCAGGATGGTTTGATGGCGAGGCCTCCAAAAACAAAGCAAAAACCCCCTGTTTTTCTAAACGAACAGGCCATTTCAGAATAAACAATTTTCTTCTTTCCAAACAGAAGAATATAATAATCAAAGCTATTGTGACTTTACAAACAGTAACAGTAGTATATGGAAAGCAATTCTGCTGGCCTCCCGTGACGCTTTCTGGGAAACTTTGCATGAAGCTAAAACTAACAGCAGGCTAGTTCATCGTGTCGATTGATGAGGCATGGTGTTACACGCCCCACGTAAACGGTCGGAGGAGAATTTAGGTAGTTAGTATTTGACTGCTAGCACCCAAAATGGAAATTGTCAACATGGTCGCGTCGGTAAAATATCTTTTTCGGTTTGACTTGGAAAAAACTGAGAATGCTTACTTGACAATAGTATTCGGTTTCCCATGCAAATTTCCCGCACTCACACTAAAACAACATTATTCTGATATGTGCCAGATTTTTCCTAACGGTAGCGTAATCAATTTAGGCGAACTTTCCTTACCGAAATAATATCAATTTTATATTTCATATGCAAAATTATTACGTGATATAAGTTACCCACGTAATGAAAAAATTAAAATTTGTAACATTGTCGCTCGTTATATTCATCATTCGAAAGTTTACCTAATAGACTTTCTAAACGTACTGGCCTCTTATACGAACCAGAGCTTTTTCCAGCAATTTCGTATCATCTAGAGGATTTAAACGTCACTATTAATATATTCCGGAGCCGTAAATGTATGCTTCTTGGTGCCAAAAACTTGGAAGATATTGCAACAGCAGAAAAACGTCTAATAAAACTTTTAGATGAATAAAATTTGAGCAAATATTAAACTAAAGTGTCCATTTGGAGCACTTATAAGTGGACCAAGTAAAAGTGGTAAAAGTACGGTAATTTTTACAATTTTAGAAACACCAAAAATGTTTTTGAAAAATCCTCCGAAAAAATTGTCTATGCATAGGATACGTACCAGGAAATTTTTATTAACTACACAGGCATTGAATTTACTGCTAATCTTGATAAAGTCTTGGATGAAAATTTCTTTGATTCGAGGGTAAAAAATCTCTTCATTCTGGACGATGTAATGGAATAAATTTTAAACAATAATAATTCTTCCAAATTATTTACAAAGTTTATTCACCATAAGAATATTTCCGTCTTTTTTTCGTACAAAATCTTTTTCGACAAGGGAAAAGTATGAGAGATATTGTATTAAACTCTCAAAATATTTTTTTATTAAAGAGCAGCCGTGATGTCAACCAAATACAACTTCTAGGCCGTTTCATTCCGCTAGGAATGAAACATTTAATTGAGGCGTATTCCGCGGTTATTAAAGAACCCTACGGTTGTCTGTTTATCGAGTTGCATACCAAAATTCAAAATAATTTCCGACAACAGTCAAATTTGGTCAGATATCGATTCGTGTGTAATCCATTTTGTATGTATTTTGTAATGTATTGTACATTGTATATTCGTTTATACAAAGAGGCTGAAAAACATAACATAAAGCGATAACAAGTCAAATCTTTTTTTAAAGTCAATGGGCTTATACTCGAATTCAACAATGCTACAATTAAAAAGTTTTTAAAAAATTATTTTAATGACCATAAATAATGACATAAAATGTGCAGTCGTCGAACGATTTAATCGCACAACTAAAACTTGTTTATGGTTGTATATGAATCAAGAAAAAGAGAATATATATTGATGCTTTTCAAAAAATAGTTGACTCGTACAATAATTCAATTCTTTCATCTATAAGTTTTGCACCTGCTCGGATAGGACTAGCACAATGCCGAGTTATTCAAAAAAAATTGCTAGTCAAACAAAAAATTAGACATACGGCAAACAAATTTAATGTGGGCGATATAGTTCGTATTATATCAGAAGTCATTGAAAGTAAAAACGTATTTGCTTACAGGATTTAGGACACAAGCGATGTCGATACTAACGGATTGTTTTGTGAACAAGAATTGCCATGTGTAAAACTCATTTGTAGTGAAAAACAAATTGATCGAATAATAAGGAAAAAGAAAAATAACGAGAAATAAGAATATTTAGTTAGGTGGGCGGGGTTTGGTTTTACGCACGATTCATGGGAAAGTAAAAACGATTTATAATGAGTTATATAACATTCCCTTGTACAGCATCCTTAGCCCAGTTTCCCGATAATACTCGTAATAAGTACATTACTTTATTACTTAATGAGATTTATCTACAAGGTTCTTGGGATGTCAAACTTGCTGAAATCATTTTACCGACTCCAAAAATTGATATAAAAGGACGTGTTGGATACGGGGTTGGGAATGACAAGAAAGAATTTGTGCGAATATTCTGTACTAGGTGACGCATTTAGCTCCTATTTTTTCAACGATAACTTTATCTGGCAAATCCGCTAGTCGAGGATGACAGTCTCTACTCGCATATTCGCGGAGCAAAATGGAGTGGGTATCGTACGATATAGAGGGGGCCCATGTCTCGTTCGTTTTAAGATCGACTTGTTGATTTTGCAAAAGAACTCTTTCCAAAGGTCGCTCCCCTCATTTTAGAATTACTCAGTCAAGCTCATCCACATGCAAACTATTTCGCAATTAGCGCAGTAAATTCAGCAATCGATAATGCAGTCAATCAGTTAACCGAGATGGTTAAGCAGACTTCGATATAGAGAAGCAAAAGACCAAAAACAAATAGGAAAGAAAAAAACGGTCGTGAAAAAGAAGGGAGCAGTGAAAAAGAAGCGCATTGTTCGATATTTGTCACGTGAATCACTGGATAGTTTTTGAAAATGGTTATGCTCATTGGTAAATCATCCGAAAAAAACAATTTTAATTGAAAGTAATTTTTTTAGCTTTGCACCAACACCATTAATGAGGCAAGGAACTTATGATATTGAACTCCCCCCAGCTCAGGCAATCAATGACTGTACAAACGATTTTTTATTTATTTTTCCGGCTGCTACTCTGGAGAATGTGAGTTTGTCTGACGTTAGATTCAAAGTTGATTTAGTAATTACACAGGCAGATGGCCTCCATTCGATGATCAAATGCACACATGGGCACCCACAAATAACTTTTCACATATCCTTGTCGAATATTGTCGAACTTAATGGCCGCTGTAATACCGACACTAGTAAAAGTTATTTTATGCGTGCTTATTTAGAAAACCTTTTGGGATGTAAAGGCTCAAGCTAGTCAATTGGGTTTGGCTGTATTTTGTTTGGACAATAATCTGGATGAAGATTACGGTGTAAAAGTATATCAAGCTATTGTTCTGGTCATAAAAAATAAGGGTGCGCTCGAGAGACGAAACCTTTTTACGAAATTCGGCAATCCAGTACAATTATCGAGTAAATTACATTGTGACCTGTTTCAGCAAAAAAAAACTTTTTGGCTGGTGTAGAAATGTAAGTCAAGATTAACCGGACTCGAACAGAATTATCTTTTTGTGCAGACACGACTGCAGGTATGCCAAAAATTGCATTGCGCAATCTACGGTTGTCGCTACGGACGTTTTTACCAAGTCTCGTTTTCGCTAATAAAGTATCAAAAAAATTGCTCCATGACACTTGCAAGTACCACTTTGAACGAGTTGCTATGCGTCAATTGACATTTTTTGCTCAAAATCAAAATACGGTCTGGAGTAACGTCACTTTTGGTCAAATGCTGAAAACATGTATTGTAGGCCTCGTAACCAGTTCATCGTATAACGGTTAGCTTACAAAACACCATTCAATTTTAAAAATTTCGATTTAGCCTACATTGCATGTAAAGTTGACGGTATCCTTTCTGCGGGTATAACCTCGACTTTGCAAACGGTGATCTTGAGGGCTAAAAAGGCCTCTTGGAAAATACCAATTTAGCTATTGCAAAGCCTATTACGAAAATGAATACTATATATCAATTCAAAAATAAATATTTAGTGTAAGAAAGTTAAGCAGATTATTTTTGCAACTGTTCTAGTGCTTGTTTTTTTTTACTATCGTAATCTTTGATAGTGTTTACCGTAAACAAAAGTATTTGGAAAAATTGTTTGGCAATAACAGTAACAACATGACATCATAAGCTGGACTAGATTGATCAAAACAACAAAAAGAGGAGGGAGAATGGGTAAAACAATGACAAAATACTTAGCCGTATTGAAACGAAGGGAGGTTTTGTTTATTTTATTTCGTTAACTGATTGATTGATTGAGTTCAATCTAAAAGGGGCCGAGCCTAAATATCGAGTTTTTTAATTAGGCGAAGTTTCAGCCCTGTTGTAAAACGATCAGTTGTGTTAGTCGACCGGAAATGGCGAACTTTTTTTCTCCTCCTCCTTCCTTTTTTTCACCTATGCATCACAAAATGCATTTGCGTAGAGGAGATTCTTTTTCCGAAAAAAGTTCCTTTCGCAGTCGCTCGTCGAGCAATCGGACGAAAAGATCTGACAGGTGGGTGGCACAATGGAATGTAAACAGGCTTTTTCTTAGTTTTAGTTTTTAGGTGCTGGCTAATAAAAAATATTTTGAGGTGGTAGATTTCGCAACCCTAAAGGATGCTTTTTTGTCTTTTGTCTACGCGGATTTCTCCAAAAATTTGAATTTGGTTTGTTCCGGAATACTTGCGTAGGCCGTGACAGGCTGTCTTGAAGGTGTGTTTGGTTGATTCATCGGTCAGCTGAATTTTGCTTATATAAAGTATGTAGCCTTTAGTTTGATTGTTGTATTGATTGTAAAGCGACATCCACCATGCTCACCACTTCGCCCACCACGACACTCCCGCCAACTACTGGCCGGCTTTTATCCTTCGGTACAAGCACGCGACATCCCCAATCCACCAATCGACGGACTTTTGTCCGACCGGCTCACCCTCGCCGTGCAACAACAACTAGCACCAACACTCCACGGCGCCTGCCAGCGCCTGTTTTGCATCCCCCCACCCCGTTTGCTACAACCCGCCCACCGAAAACTACAAGTACGGGTTTCCCCATCCGACGGGAATCATTGCCGTCTACAACGACGGCGACAACAACCATCACCACCAATCCCATACTCACTGTTGGTACGTACGGTTGATTGATGTTTTGACTGTAGAGGTTAATTACTAGATTAAGTGAAAGGTTGATTGATATTTGATTGTGGAAGGTATTTTTCACTAGGTTGACAGACTGATAAGTTGATTGGCAGTGATGGATTACGTCGATTACGCGGTTGTGGATGATGGTCTGCCGGATGTCGCCGACAAGGACTTAGAGATGCCGTCAAATTCGATGGAGAACGAATAATTGGACGAGTGGACGGACGGTCGAACCGCCGAGGCAGGTGGAGGAATTGCTGGGGGAGTGCTCCTTTTCTGTTTATTGGCAGCAGGCTACCTGTTGCATCGTCGCCGCCAACAGCAAGCAGTTAATCCATCACCGCCACCGGCGGTGGAGATGACCTTAACTAACTTTAGTTACCGCGATGACGCGGTTTAGTTATTGTTTTTTTTCTCACACGGGAGTTCTTAAGTATTTATTAATAGTTTTCCTCATACTAGTACTCCTGATACTTTCGAATGTACTTCTCTTTTACTAATAAAACTTAAAAAATTCCGACTGATTTGATTGACTTGCGAAGAGAGAAGAGAACTAGTGAAGCACTTTGGTTCGGGGGGTTTGGACGAGAGCACCGATTTCCTGCAAAAGCAGTGATACCTGTAATGACAAAATCAGGAATTGCTCGCTTGATATCAGATCGAAAAGGGGTGTGAATAAGTGCCTCTTCTGTTTGGGGAAGTGCAGTGAGGATGTGAATCTGGGACACAATAGCTCAAGGGGGCTTGAAGGGGGTCTGAAGTGGACCCCCTGCTGAGATCGTCTGGCCCCCCGCTGAAAATCGTCTGACCCCCCGTTGTGGGCAGCTCGGTTTGAGTTTTAACTCTATCAAATAAAATAAAAAATTAATAAAATAACTTAAAAAAAACACAACAAAAAACAACAACAAAAAGAAAAAAATTAGGGGAGGAACAGGTGCAACTCCATAAAATACAAATCAATAAAAACAATTAAGTAAATTTGGGGGGGGGCAGGGAGAGGCAAAAAAGGTAAGCCAGGGGTTACTTCGCCCTCGTGCATAACAATGCTGCCGCATGCGTGTGAAAGACCCAAGCCAAACCAACTGCATTTCACAAGCAGTTTGTTTGAAATTTTCTCTTCCATTCCCCGACGAAATGTGCGCCCCGCTCCGTTTCCCACACCATACTCCCCCATCATTTTTTTATCTCGGTTGTTGCTACTGTTGTGGCTGCTTTGTTGTGATTGTTGTTGTTTTTGCTGCTACTGCTGCCTCGACCGACATCTCGGATCAAGCCTCCAGGTCCTAGGGCTTGCCGGCTGCCATCCAAAAGCTGCTGGACAAGGAAAAGAAAAGGGTGACAGCCAAAGCGAAAAAGGAGGAGAAGGAGAAGGAGGCTGACGCCAAGGATTTGGAGGCGTCCCAGAAAGCGTTCGACGACGCTCAGAAGAAGCGTTTTCCAATCAGTTTGTTCTCTTTGTTTACAGTTGATTGATTGATTGATTAAACGTCGTGCTGGCGATGGAATATCTGGTTGATTGATCGATTACCGAATCTGTTGCAGCTGCGTTGTTGCAGTCTGAGTTGCAACTCAAACGGCACCAGTGGTACTAGTTTTGTTGCCGCACAATAGTGTGAGAGTTGCAACTTTACCACTTTTTTCTCTAGATTTCATTTACATCCAACGGCGTCATCTGGAGCACATTTACTTGAATCGGATGCTCAACTCCCATCAGAGTGCGGTGCTGGAAAAGGAGGTGAAGGTTTTATTACGCAGTCTTCATTGATGAGGTGTTCGACGGCAATATCAACACCAACAACGAATGGACGGGAATGAAAGTGATGGAGGAGGGGCAAGACCCTGTCGTCGACAACCGCAGACTCAGTCTTTTCGACGGCAATCACCGACTCCACTACATTGACACTCACCCGGAGGCTGGCATGGGTCCGGAAACTTACCTTCGTGTAAGATATTTTGGTTTAAGTTATAACTCAAACCAGTGTCAAGTGGTGCTTTTTTCTTTTTACAGTGCAAAGTCTACGTGAAACTAACGGAGATAGACAACCTAGCGCTCGCGGAGGATGAGAACCGCAGAATCGACGTCGGATTGGCCAACACCGATGTCGATGAGATGCGCATTTACTGCGGCATTAAGCGCCGTTGTCAAGAGCTCGAGGACGACGAAGACATAAAAAACGTCAAGGTGCAGTCCGAGGCCTGTAACAAGGATTACATGCTGGCACGCCGAAATATGACATTTGTAAATACATTTTCATTTTGGCGTTCGAATTGCAATTCTAATTGATTTTTTACAGAAGTGCATCAACACGGACGGTGGCTGGAAAGCAATGGCAAAGGTCGCATCATCATTTTTCAATACCATCGTAGAACCTTTCCTGAACAATAGCTGTCCGGCGAAACTGCCAAGTACTCCGAGAAGGCCCAGCCGCGCCGGAAAGATGGCCGACCCTCGCTCATCATGTTTAAGTACATATGGTCGACGGGTGAGGGCAAGGACGACGCGGAGCGGTACAACCTTCTGGCCACCAACATCGACTTCTGCACTGAGCTGGGGAAAGTGGTCGACTGTAGCACCGACGAGAAACGCGCCGCAGCAGTGAAGATGTTGGAGGTCAAGAAAGCAAGCCCGGCCGGAAAGAAAAGAACCAAGCGGGAGGCGAGTTCTACCCATACTAGCAAGAAGAAGAGCATTGTAAGATTTTTTTTTCTCATGCTCTAATTTTAGTGTCCATTGTTCTCAATGTTTACAGAAGCAGGAAATAGTAGATAGCGCTCGTCTAGATTATCTGGAGCGGCTGGTCAATCGCCAGAGGAAAATCATCAAATTGGTAAGTTTCGAGGCCGTTGACACCGTTTGAGTTGCAACTCAAACGATAATTTTTCAGAGCCGCAATAGCCTCACTTTGACCGGACATTTAGCCATTTTTTACCAGAACGACCAGCTCCTTTTCATCAAAAAATGGTCCAAGTCGGGAGCGAAGGAGTACCATTTTTTCGGTGAGTGCGATACGCAGCGCAACTCCTTCAAGAAGGTCAAAACCATTAAAAACATTGAAAACAGCTTGGATCAGTCCGCTTCGTCATGGAGAGCCCCAATTTCCAATACGACTTTGCCACGGAGACTATCAACATTACCAGCTGGTGCGGTTTTAACAACAACGACATGGAGTACGATGAAGAGCTGTCAGAAGAAGAAGAGGAGGAGGAAAATATCGATGACAATGCGGAGTAAAGTCTTTATTTTTTAACAGTAGAGAAAAAACGACACTATTTTTTGCTATTTTTATCATCTCGCATTAACACCAAAAAACATTGTATTTTTCTAAAACTTTATTTTCGGTATATAAAGTAGAAAAAAACCCGTCGCGAGTTGTCGTTACGAGTCCGATCTAGCGTCCTTCCGTAGCCCTTGAAGTTGCATAGAGTTGTTATGGCTATCCAAAACCGCACATGTAATTACTTTTCAGTGCAGTTGAAATTCCATACATCCAGTCAAACCGTTTCTCACTTGGACGGGTGAAAATTTCAGGGTCAATAACAAAACGGACCGAGTTGTGTCCAAAATCCGCATTTCAGGCACAAGCTTCCTTCGCACGTTTGATGCAATTACCAACTCCAGTGTAAAGACGGCCTACAAATGTGCAGCATGCACCAATCAGAGCACCAAAAATAAACGTTGCAAATTGTACGCCGCATTTCTCTAGATGCTCCAAAGCGGATATTTTTATTTCATCCATTTTCTAAAATAATTCTTTTTAAGGATGTATCTCTTCGTACAATACGGGATTTAAAATTCTTGGGATGTCTGGATAGCAACGATTATAATGATGTCTACCGTGTATATGCCTAGCTCAATATGCGGCTTACCAGTTTTTTTTCCACGCATAAAGGGGACGGAGCATTATTGACGCTGACACTCACTAAAAACCGACAAAATTTCTTGGGAACTTTCGACGGTTGTGCCACCTTGAACTACACAAACGTACGATCGGATTCCAAAAAACATCTACTTATGCGTGATTGCGGAGCTAGCAGCCATCCAATGAGTGAAGAGCGCAAACACATATGGATGCGAGATATGCAGCGCTTGGTGTACCACGATGTTGAACAATGTTTCAAAAACAGGCCAAATTCCAACTGGATTGTCAACGAATACATCACTTACGAGCAACCGGACAAGAGTGGAGTTCAAATTTGGTTGATTCTTAACGGAGCATCCTCCACAAGCGTCAACTGCTCAATGCACCTTTCACCTTCTACGGTTCAGATTTGAGGACTGCAGCGTCCCGTTGAAACCAACATGCTGAATTATTCGGACCCTTGGATCGGAGATTCCAATTCGGACGGTTGAATCGACGTTTAGACGAGATGATCGATCTTCTGGAAGAAACCAATCACAGAAAATTCAAATCTGAATTATTACTCGGTCTCTGCTCTATATCGTCTGTACGTATACCGCATGGCTCCGTTAAAACTTCTCACACCAAGCGCGCGGTTTCCTTATTTAAGTTTATTTTCGGAAATTTGTTTCAAAGTATGAGTATGAGTATGAGTTTCAAAAGCAGTTGAAACACTCATGCCAAGCTTGTTGTACAAGTATTGGTGTTCATTCTTGTGTTGTTAAATCAGTGGGTTCCAATACACGTCATTTTCAGTTTTATTTTTTGTTGAACACCGTGGACAAGCCCAGTTTCTGACATTTTTTCGCCGAAACAATCCTGGAGGCGGGAATCGAGACAATTCCATTTTGTCTCTGCATACTCTACTACAAGTGTCTTACAATATGGAGACCTTTGATGAGGCGGCAATTTATCAAGAACAAACGCCCCAACGGAATTGGAAAAGATATTGTCGAGTTATCTTGTTATCGTGTTATTGAAAAATGGGCAAGCGAGCCGGGAAATGAAAAACGAAAACCCTGCATAAATTGTTAGACACTATTTATCACGATATTAGTTCCGTCGGATCTTTCTCTGGTAAGCAATTATTGTGACAAGTCAAACGTAGAAGCGGTTGCAAACGGCTAAAAATGTCGGTTGTGGCAAAATGGCTAGGGAACAACATGGCTTACACGATTCATAAACCCGTTAGAAGAAATATTCCTCGAATGCCAATTGTGGTCGACGGCCCTGACATCCAGTGGCACATTGATCTTTGCGACGTTCGATCTATTAAAAATTTTTATGATCAGAACGCGCTTATCTTAACGGCATTTGACGTTTTCTCCAGAAAAGCTTACGCCGAACCGGTGAAAAGTAAATCAGCAAAGGATGTTCTGGAAGGTTTCTAGAAAATTTACAAGCGCGCAGGACGCAGAATTCGTCTCATTCGAGGTCGGATCAAGGTCGAGAATTTTATAACATTCACTTTCAAAATTATTTTAAAGGAAAAAAAATGAATTGTTTTCGACTCTCGGATCGGATGTAAAAGCGTCAATCGTGGAGCGTTGGCATCAAACTTACTAAACCCGTCTGCACTGTTATTTAACGCACACGGATACATATTCCTATATGCCGGTTCTTCAGAAATTAGTCGATTCATACAACAGGACACCGCATAAATCGCTGGGCTACATCGCACCGATTAATGTCACGGTAAAAAATTGAGCTGAAGTTTGGGTAAAGTTATACAAAAATCGCAAGCTGACAGAAGCATTCCGCAGATTAACAAAACAGTTTAAACTCGGCGACTATGTGCGAGTTTCGTTACTGAAAAAGGTGTTCGAAAAAGGTTTCAAACAGAACTGGTTTTCAGAGGTTTACATAGTGTCAAAAGTTCTTAATCCTGAGATTGCAAATAATTTGAAGCTCTACACTGTGAAAGATTTGAAAGGAGAACTTATCAAGGGGCGATTTAATCAGTGGCAACTTCAAAAAGTTAATTATCGGCTGGACGAGCTGGTCTTTCTTTGGAGCCCCAATACGGATCGGGCGTTTGGGCCCCAGAGTACCCAATCGAACGCGGTTATTCACAGTCAAAGCTTCCCCTTCATCCGAGCTGCTGTCCTTTTCAATCGTGATGGGGCTTTTCTTCTTCTTGTTCATCAGTTGTTCCCCGTCCACTTGATCCATAATGTCGTTCATGTACTTGTCTGCCTCAACCGTGTTCATCTGGAAACGAGACTTTCGTGGGGCCTTTGGAGGCGTGCTTGGCTCTTGTTTAATTGGGCCTGATCTGGGAATCTCTACATTGAACCGGACGTTCTCGTTGGACTGAAATTCGGCGAAGGCCCGCTGAGTCTCGGCCTATTGAGCCGAAGTAGACGGTTGGCTGTGAGCCAATGCTTGAACCGTCGGCCCGTAATGCGGCTGCTGCTGTAATTGAACATTGCCGGCTAATTGATCGTCCGTAGATGCATTAAGCAGTGTTCCGTACTGCGGCTGCTGCTGCAACTGTGAGGGCTGGTAAATCGGAACATCGCGTCGAATGATTGGCAACGGATTCATCGCATGAACTGCTGTGTAAGGCATCACATTGTTGTGGTTTTGTTGAGCCATGAAATTGGGATGAACATTGGATTGCGAAAAAAGTTGTTGCATTGTTCCGTGTGTTTGCGCCACAAATTGTGAATGCTGATTATCGTGTCACAGAAGTTAGAGAGGTCGTCGTATGTGTTGAGGTTGACTTCAAATTCACCTTTCGGCCCTTTTCCATCTCCAAAGGTTTCACTCATCTTGTTGATCTCAATTCCGGGTTCTGCCAGGCGAATACCGCCTCGGCCAAATTTGTTTTGAACGGAAACGGTGACAGCTCCCGCACCCAAAATCAGGTCGCAATGCTCTTTCCCGCTGGGAAGAAGGTGCGATCCGTTGGTCGCCGAGAAGAAGGCGACAGCTGGCATACGCAAACTAGGCTTCAGCAAGTACGGCTGATACTTGGCAGACCCGTTTTGTTGGTTGCTAAAGCCTTAGACATGGGCGGAGAAATGGCCGAGATTGACGGCTTGGTAGACGGGCTGGTTCTGGGCCAGAGCGTTGCCAATCGATTGCTGCGCAACCATGGCTTGTTCTGTTGGAGGCAGCGGTGGAGCCTGCTGGAGCCGAAGATGTTGCGACTGCTGCTACGCCTGAAACACCTGCGCAAAATAGTTGCAGAGCTGCAACGCTAACCAAATTTAACACTCTATGTAAACTACCTGCTGGCCTTGGTGTTGCGGGGGCTGCATCGTCTGGATGATAGGCTGCTGCTGGCCCTGATACAGTTGTTCGATGAACTGCTGCTGTGACATCTAAACCATCCGACAGTCCGAGTTGCAACCGGATTTATGGTAAACAACGCAATCAAACAATTTACCTGCACCCCATTATGTTGATGCCCTTTTGGCTGCTGCTGATAATTCGGCGCTGTAAGTTCCGGGTGCTGATACATGTTTCACATTCCCGGTAAGTTCACCTGCCAAATATTTTCAAATAATACTTTCTTTTAATAGTTCCAAGCATTTGTAAAATTTGTTTAAACACTTCTGATCCTTACTCTTAAAAAAGCAAGCGTGAAGCTTGTGCGGCGTCGAAAACGTGGTTGCGGTATATGAAATAAATCCGGGTTGTCGGGTAAGCATGTAAAACTGTTGAAAAGCAGCTAAATATAGTTTTCTCTTGCCTACGCAAATGCTTATATAGTCACAGTCTCCGGCCCTCCAAAATTATATTATCAAACTAGCGTCATACAAAGATCCACCCCGACCCTGTGACGGGGCCTACTGTCTGCTTCTCCGTGTCCATCGGGCACGGGAGCCTACCAGTGAGGCAATTACAGCCAAGTCCCCAAAAACTACGGTTGTCATCTTGATCAACCAACTGTTTACGTTGGCTTTGTCTTGGGGTTCACACCCTGCACTCAATTTCAACTAAAAGAAGCTAAAGAATTGGCCGTTGGTCGTGAATCGCCAACTTCAGATCAAAAGACTACAAAAGAAAAATTTGATTTTGAAAAGAAATACCTCTAAGGAAAAAGGGGATGCCCAAAAAGAAAATCTGCAGATCCCTAAAAATATCTATAAACTATTCATCTCGAGATTCTCGAAGACAAAAGTTCCGTTGACCGTTTTGCTGCGCGTGTACATGATGTGCGCCAGCAGCATGATCACCGCCAATCCAACAACAGCATACAGTACGTTCAGAGGGTTCCAGTCATCGTCGTCTTGTTCATTGTTGTTCTTGTTGTGATCGGCTTTTTTATCTCTTCGGCGTTGGTGTCGTTTTTACGCAAAACGACCACTTCAAATTTTTTCTTTGACAAGGCATCAGTCGGTGTGGATAAAGAGATGCTGTTTGTCGATGTAACAGGTTGCGCTGCTTCTTCTAAAAGCCGAAAATAATTGCACTCTTACAAATGTTAGAGTTGCAACTCTAACGACTTACTTATGACGTTGCTATGTTAGTACGTGTAATCCGTTGTGATTGGTTGTGGTGATTCTTTAGTCAGTGTTTTACGGTGATTCATGTATTCGTACTTTACTCGTATTGTGTATCTACACGTTCTCTTTATACTGAGATATGCTGGAATTGTTCGGAAGCTCGAGAATCAGTAGTATAATTTCGGCGTTACAATAATAGGTTCTTCCGCTTGTGTTCAATTGGTACTCATAAGTATAGGCTAACACATCATGGCGCTCCTGGGTGGATTGTAAATTCTGGACGTCGTGTGATATGCTTAGTGGGTATTATCAAATTCCTATGGAAGAGTCCGCCAAAGAAAAGTTGGCATTTATTACTCCTGATGGTTTTTACCATTATGAGGTATTGCCCCTTGGTGCGTGTAATAGTGGTGCGACATTTCAACGGGCCATGGATCGAATTTTGTCTGATTATCGATGGCAATTTTGTACTGTTTATATTGATGACGTCTTGATTTATTCCAGATCATTTGACGAGCAAATGGAACACCTCGAATTAGTGTTTGCAAAATTTGTTGAGTCTGGAATGGTTTTAAAACCAAGTAAATGTGTCTTCGCTACAGATCATGTTAAATACTTGGGCCATATCATTACCGAAGAGGGTGTTAGTCCGGATGAGGGTAAACTCAGTGTAGTTGCGAATTATCCTAAACCTCAGAATGTTTCTGAAATTAAATCGTTTATTGGATTGACATCTTATTTCCGTCGTTTTGTACATCATTTCGCACACATTGCTGCCCCTTCATTAGCTCTCACGCGTAAGAATACCCCCTTTGCCTGGGGTACTGACCAAGACATGGCGTTTGAGACTTTAAAAAAAGCCCTTATCAGTTCATCCATCCTTATACATTATGATGTTAATGGGGACATTGAACTTCACACCGATGCTAGTGGTATGGGTCTCGGGGCTTGTCTCGTACAAAAAGTGGGTGACTGGGATCATGCACTCGCGTATGAGTCACGCGGTTTGAGTAATGCTGAAACGAGGTAAACGGTTACGGAACAGGAATGACTTGCTGTTGTCTGGGCTGTCAAGAAGTTTCGCCCTTATCTGTACGGCCGATTCTTTCGGGTGGTTGTAGACCACTGTGCTCTCTGCTGGCTCATGAGTAAGCGTGAACCGGCTGGGCGTCTCAGCCGATGGAGCCTTGTTTTGCAAGAGTACCACTTTGAGATTGTATATCGAAGCGGGAAGTCACATCAAAATGCAGACGCGTTATCACGCTTGCCACAATCACAATCACCTAACGATTTTGATGACGAATTAGATCAGCAATTTTTAACTTTCGAGAGTTTTGATTTACGTGTCGAACAAAGAAAGGATTATGGTATTGTTGGCCTCATGCATAAATTGCAAAGTAATTCTACTGTTTCGAATCAATATGAAATTGAACATGGGGTGCTATATCGAAAGTTGCTTGTCGCTGGTGATGTACAGTATTTGTTGGTTGTGCCCAAACAAATGCGTAAGGATGTGTTGTACGCATGTCATGATGAGAAGACTTCGGCCCATCTCGGGTTTTGGCGTACGTATCAGCGTATTCGTAGTAGGTACTACTGGCCCCGCATGTTGCAACATATACGCAAGAATGTACAGGGTTGTATTTATTGTCAGATGCGCAAGGTGCCTACAGTCAAACCGGGAGGTTTGATTGTACTTATTCCGGTGGGACAGGCCTTTGAAATGATTGGGATTGATGTTTTTGGACCCCTACCGAAGAGCTCAAGTGGTAATCTCTACATTATTGTGTGTACTGACTATTTAACCAAGTGGGTTGAAACGAAAGCCGTCCCTGCCCAAACCGCCGTAGCTGTTGCAAATTTCATTGTTCAGAATGTCATTTCACGCCATGGTGCTCCACGTCGGATGGTCTCTGACCAAGGTGGACCGTTCATGGCCGCAGTTACCCAAGAAATTTTAAATGTTTGTCAAGTGAGACACGTCAACACTACTGCCTATAATCTTGCGTGTAACGGGTTAACCGAGTCAATTAATAAAGTTTTGGCTGTCATGTTGAGTGTTTATGTGAATGACAATCAACGGGACCGTTCTATATGTTATATGGTCGTGAATGTCGGTCAGTCATCGATGCACAGTTGGGTGCTCTTCCGCTTGATAATGTGTCTAATTTTAGTACATATACTAAGGCGCTCGTTGCATGTGTGCGACTCGCTGCTGATGTGGCGCGTGACAATATTTTGAAGGTTCAATCAGGCTTTGTGCTGTCTGGAAACCAGAAACGTGAACCTCGTGAGTTCAAGGTCGGTGATCTCGTGCTGTTGTACACACCCGTTACCCCTGTCGGGTAATCTCCCAAACTAGTGTGCTATTATTTCGGTCCATATCGAGTAATTTGTCGAAGATCGAAACTTAACTACGAAATTGAATCCATTCGATTTCAGGAAAGGGGAAAAAATCGTTTTGTGGTTCATGTTAAGCGATTGAAGTTGTTTCATATGCCCTTAACTCCGGCTGAGTTAACAGCCGATTGTGATTCGCAGTGGGCCGTCCCGATGGAGAACATAGACCCGGAGTTGCGGGAGGAAATTGAGGATGCTAGACTCACCACCACAAAGAAATTTCCACACGTGGACCCAGGCCGTTTTCCATCGTCTCCTATTGGTTGCCACGCCCTTCGCAACCGCTTCATCCCTTCTTGATCTTTGTTTTTTTTTTTTATACTTTTGTGATTCTGTTTTGTACTGTTTGATGTGGACATCAAAATTAAGCAGAGGGATGCTATGTTAGTACGTGTAATCCGTTGTGATTGCTTGTGGTGATTCTTTAGTCAGTGTTTTACGGTGATTCATGTACTCGTACTCTACTCGTATTGTGTATATACACGTTCTCTTTATACTGAGATATGCTGGAGTTGTTCGGAAGCTCGAGAATCAGTAGTATGATTTCGGCGTTACAATAATAGGTTCTTCCGCTTGTGTTCGATTGGTACTCATAATTATAGGCTAACACATCAACGTAAGGGCAATGGTCGTTTAGCACGATAAAGTCCATAGACTTGAGAGTGTTGCACTGCAAGTAGGGATTGTTCCGCAGATTGACGACAGTCAGATTGGGATACGCGTTCAGTAATTCAGTAAGATTAAAATTTCCAAAGCTGTTGCCGCGCAGAATGACTTACAATCAATAAATCGATTGACAAAGCATACGTTAGAATCAGTTAAATAAAAAAGTCGTCTCTTGCTGCATCACAACTCTAAATGCAGAATATCAGACACAATTTGGATTTCGAAAAAAAAACCTGGTTAATGGTGGCGTCGGGACTGATTGGTATTTCGACTTCCGTAATGTTTAGATCGGGACAGACAACAGATCCGAGGCCATCACAAATGCATCCAGGAACACATGAAAGTGACTCCTGACACATGCCCTAGATCGCCAAAATACACAGCAAGCATGAAAAATTCATTTTAAATGGAAAACACAGGAAATTCCGAGAAGTTACGGAAGAAAAAAGATTCAGGTCAAACACGTACAAAAAGAACGTGCCTGTAGTGAGGCGGACAGCTGATCGACCATCCATGCAACGAAGGCGGAGTTACCCCTGGCTGCCCTTTTTTGCCCCTCTCTGCCCCCCCAATTTTTTAAATTATTTTATTTATTTTATTGATTTGTATTTTATGGAGTTGCACCTGTTCCTCCCTTAATTTTTTTCTTTTTGTTGTTGTTTTTTGTTGTGTTGTTTAAATTATTTTATTAATTTTTTATTTTATTTGATAGAGTTGGAACTCAAACCGAGCTGCCCACAGCGGGGGTCAGACAATTTTCAGCGGGGGGCCAGACGATCTCAGCAGGGGGTCCACTTCAGACCCCCTTCAAGCCCCCTTGAGCCATTGTGTCCCAGGTTCACGTCCTCACTGCTAAAGCACATGGACGGTGACAAACAGACAACACACAAACGTACTTTACTTATGCAGGCAGACAGGCAGACAGAAATCATACAAACATCAGGCAAACATCATACAGACACCATACAGACAATGTTTACATCATACAGACACAACTTATACATACATCATGCAAACATCATACAGACACCATACAGACACAACTTATACATACATCATCTCTACGTAGGAGTTTATGAATGGTGCTGGTTAAAGATTAAATTCGCAAGTCACTAACAGAACGACGTACTTGCTCACGTCGGACATGAGGCTGGGCAGCTCCTCCAGCTTATTGCTGGCCATGTTGAGTTCCACCAGCGTTTTGATCTTGCACACCGCCAGGGAAAGTTGCGCAGTTCGTTGTTCGCCAGGTTGAGTGATCTGCACGGGGAAATGGAGATGGGGGTAAAAAAGTGGTGGTTGTGTGTGATTCACGCACATGTACTGTAAAGTCCCGACCCATCCGTGGTACTTTTTGGACCCCACAGTAAATCAGACCCGGTGGTGTGAACTGCTTACGCAATCAATCAAAACGGTCGCTTTTTACTGTGTGATGACGTAGGCACCACGGATGGGTCGGGACTTTACAGTATAGTGTGTTATACATACATAGGCAGCAGCATTTGAACTGTCGCTCAAGGTCATTAAGAGACACGAGAATTGATACCGGTGCTAATGCCTTAATTTACTGATTTAAATGGCTAGACGGACAGCGCAATAGCAGACGTTAGAAAATTGCTTAGACGAAGAGGTTGAAAAGAAGGCACAACAGACGTATCGTAAAACGGCAGAAAGGCAAACGAGTGTAATAGTTTAACTCGGTTAGCGCAAATTTTTTGCCACTTGTGTAGTAGGTAGATAGTATAACAATTGCTGCAAATACGCAGTACGTAGGACCATCAGTAATGAAAAGAAATCGTAGGAAGTATGAGTATAAGATGATTGCTAAATAGCTAATTACAGTGAGGTAGGAGTGGTATATCTCCCATGAACTCGAGTCGAGGATCATCGAGCGCTTGTCTCACGCGGTCAGGCAGCGATTGAGGCTCCAGAATCATTCCAGTGACCAATGCAGGACTCGTGCGGTAGAACGTAAAAATGTCTTTTGAATTTTTGCCTATCCGAATTAAGAATTCAGCGTGGAGGTGAAGTTACGGCATTTCCAGTCTAGTATTTGCTGTGTTGTGCCTTTCGTTGGCCGTTCTTGCTCTTTGGGTAGTGACGTCACTGATGACAGCATCAACACCAGCACAGGGCCTTTGATCAATCGCTTGATTATGGCGATGAAACGGTGAATCACCAGTTGCACATACTCCTCTATTGATCGCTTGATTAGGGCGATGGAACGGTGAATCACCAGTTGTGTTGTAGGCTGCTGACGCAATCTGCCACAGCGATATGCACGTGTCGGAGAGATTTTCCATCCGACAATAACTCTGCGTTTAAAGTTATTTCAGCCATTTTCAAGCTCAGGAATCTCAAAATTCCCAACCGAAAGAGGTATGTTTAGACTCTCTTGCTATTTCTGCTGGCGTCATTGAACTCAAAAGTTCTCTTTCGCTAGAGCGGATCTTATTTTTGTATTATTATTCAGTTTCTCGTGTGAAATCAGGTTTCCGGAGACCGGCACATAATTTTCACTTCATCTCACTGTGCTCCACGCAGTTCACGGCAATGGCGAAGCCCGTGCCCGAGAACATCAACTTCCCGAAGGAGGAGGAGAACATCTTGAAACTTTGGGCCGAATTGGACGCTTTCAAGACTTCCCTCAAACAGTCGGAAGGCAAGCCTCGGTGAGTGTAGAACCTTTTTTCCCCCTTGGTCACTCTGCAAGCTTCAAGTGCAAAGTTTTTATGCAGTCGTCTGCTGTTTTTCTGGTGTTGTTAAAATCATAAATAAATGTTAATCCAAAATCTTGAATCTAGAATGTATTTGTCTTTTCTTTTTCTTTTATTTTTTAATGTGTAAACTGTAATCATGAATTGCAATCAGATTTAAATTTAAATTTAAACGATATGAAGCTATTTTAATTTAAAATAAAACGTCTAATTTTGGGTATTTTAATTCTTTGTGATCTTAATGAAAACATCAGTGCACTTGTGTACTACACACGTGGCAAAAACCTTGCGCTGACCGAATTAAGCACTTTAACGCGACAACTGTACGACAGCCGTGCAACGAGTTTAATGGCTTAATTCAGTTAGCGCAAGGTTTTTGCCACGTGTGTATGTGCTCAATATATGAATCAATTTTTCGAATTAAAATTTAAACAAAAAATTCGAATATGATAAACCACCGGAATTTGGGGTATTTTAAAGTAGATGAAGCCATTTCCATCTGCTCAGATATACCTTCTACGATGGGCCTCCCTTCGCGACCGGTTTGCCTCACTACGGACACATCCTTGCCGGCACCATCAAGGACATTGTCACGCGGTTCGCCCACCAATCCGGCTTCCATGTGGAGCGACGCTTCGGATGGGACTGCCACGGCCTGCCGGTGGAGTATGAGATTGACAAGGCACTCGGCATCAAGGGTCCCGGCGACGTGGCCAAGCTCGGCATAGAAAACTACAACAACGAATGCCGCAAGATCGTGATGCGTTACGCTGCCGATTGGGAGGTACAGATAGCATTCATTATTACGTTTCCTGCCCCAGTTCCTGTTTGGCTACAAGCAATACGGAAGTGCCTTTATCTGATGTGTTAACTTAAGTCGATCAATTAATCTTTCAAATGAAATTCTGATTGATCGATTGAGCGATGCAATCAAGCAATCAAGGGAAGCAGAATCACAAGGATTGATGATGACAATTTTGTGGTAGCGGATTATGCGATAAGAGCAGCGATTTGCTAGTTTACGGTTCATGGTAATGTATGGGCGGTTATCTTACAGACCATCATCTCGCGCATGGGGCGGTGGATCGACTTCAAGAATGACTACAAGACACTGTATCCTTCCTTCATGGAGTCGGTGTGGTGGGTCTTCCAGGAGCTTTTCAAGAAAGGCTTAGTCTACAAGGGGTTCAAAGTGATGCACTTCTCCACCGGACTTCACACGACTCTGTCTAACTTTGAGGCAGGGCTGAATTACAAGGAGGTCAATGATCCTGCCGGTGAGTCTCGATTCAAGGAGTACAGATCGTATTGTCCCATACCAAGGGCTTTGGATTAGCTCGCTGTGATTGTGTTCGTGCGATTGATTGATTGATTGATGGCACATGTAGGTTGCTTCTGAGAATTGAAAATACTTTATTCATTTGAAACGTCATTTCGCCCCTCGTTGCAGTCATCATCAGCTTTCCGTTGGTGGAGGATCCGGATGTGTCGCTGATTGCATGGACAACCACCCCGTGGACCTTGCCCAGCAATTTGGCGCTGTGTGTGAATCCCGAAAAGAAATACGTGAAAGTCCGAGGTGCGTAACTGGCAACTGGCAATTTAGAATCTCTCGTAACGGCAATTTGGCTCTTTCTCCTCAGATGTGGCTACTAAGAAAGTCTACATCATGATGGAAGCTCGGACTGAGGCGCTGTTCAAGAAGCCTGCCGATTTTGAGATCATCTCCACGTTCCTGGGAGCGGAACTGAAGAACAAGCAGTACACACCGCTGTTTGAGTACTTTACCAAGCGAGCCGACCTCAAGCCCTTCCGTGTGTGCGTGGACAAGTACGTCACGGAGGAGAGCGGCACCGGGGTTGTCCATCAAGCCCCATACTTCGGAGAGGTGATTTTCGGTCCCTGAAATCTTTTGCTTGGCCCGTTTTTGTTTAAATTCACCTGTTTTTCCAGGACGATTTCCGTGTTTGCCTGGCCCATGGCATCATGCAGCGTGACTCTCCGCTGGTGTGTCCGGTCGATGCCACCGGATGCTTCACCGACGAGGTATCCGATTTCAAGGGACAGTACGTCAAGGATGCCGATAAAGCCATTAACAAGTACCTGAAGGAGCACGGACGCCTCGTCCACGCCAGCCAGACCAAGCACAGCTATCCGTTCTGCTACCGGTCGGAGACGCCGCTGATCTACAAGGCCGTGCCGAGCTGGTTCGTCCGGGTGGAGCCGATGATTGACCGACTGCTGGAGAACAACCAGCAGACCCGGTGGGTTCCGGACTTTGTAAAGGAGAAGCGCTTCGGCAACTGGCTGAAGGAGGCACGCGACTGGCCCATCTCCCGCAGTCGCTACTGGGGAACTCCCATCCCTCTGTGGATCAGCGACGACGGGGAGGAGATGGTGTGTGTGGGATCGATTGAAGAGCTGGCGACGCTGACCGGCACCCGGGTCACCGATCTGCATCGGGAGACGGTGGACAAGCTGGAGATACCCTCGCAGAAAGGGAAGGGCATGCTGAAGCGTATTCCGGAAGTTTTTGACTGCTGGTTTGAAAGCGGCAGCATGCCGTACGCTTCGGTGAGAATCTGATTTGCTTCACCGTATATTGTAGTTGAATTTGGCTTGGCAAAATATATTTAAAAGATAATATAGATATAATATATTTAATATAGATATTTTAACTGATTGCGAAGAGGATTTTGATTTTAAATCGAAAGGTGCATTTATTTATTTGATATAGCAAAAAATAGAAATTGATATTTAAAATAATATTTTATTGTTTATCTAATTTAAGTACCAAGACAGCATCTCTCATAGAACATTGACCACTAAAATCAAAGCGTTTGGAAGGTGACCTGACATACGGATACGCATTGTCTGAATTCGATCGAACGGTTTCCCCTTTTGCAGTCGCATTATCCCTTTGAGAATCAGAAGGAGTTTGAGGATAAGTTCCCGGCGGACTTCATTGCCGAAGGCATTGACCAGACGAGAGGATGGTTCTACACGCTGTTGGTGCTGTCGACGGCGCTCTTCAACAAGCCGCCGTCGAAGAACGTCATCGTCAACGGTCTCGTCTTGGCGGAGTAAGTAGTTCTACAAGATTTTGATGGGTGAGTTAGAGCTCTACTCATGTTCGGCTTCCTTTGCAGTGATGGTCAAAAGATGAGCAAGAGTAAGAAGAACTACCCGGACCCAATGGAAGTCGTGGACAAGTACGGCGCCGATGCCCTGCGGTAGGTAACGGATGAATTGTGCTGTTGTGCATTGTATTGTCCGTGCATTGTATAAGAGTATCTGTGAGGCTATTAAGGTAATTCGATGTCTGTCTAACTGTCTGTCTGTCTGTGTGTCTGTGTGTGTGTGTGTCTGTCTGTCTGTGTGTGTGTGTGTCTGTCTGTGTGTCTGTTTGTCTGTCTGTCTTACGTTCTGTCCGTCTGTCCGACGGCTAAAATTTCTTGCGGTTACAGGTTGTACCTCATAAATTCACCGGTGGTTCGAGCGGAGAATCTGCGCTTCAAGGAAGCCGGTGTGCGGGACGTTTTGAAGGATGTCTTCCTGCCGTGGTACAATGCATACCGGTTTTTTGCGCAGCAGAAGGAGCTTTTTGAGAAGGTGTGTCGCTCGTACTAACTGGCAAATTATGTCTCTGGAAATTGCTTTACTTATCAGTTGGTGCTTTTGTGTAGGAGAACAGTACACAATTCATCTTCAGCGAAAAGACACAGCTGCCCACGGACAACATCATGGACCGGTGGATCTTGTCCTTCACACAATCCTTGCTGCAGTTTGTGAAGGACGAAATGCAAGGTAATACTTTGTAGTCAACTTGGCTGTTGTACAAATGTGGCAAATACCTTGCGCTAACCGAGTTAAGCCATTACCCTCGTTGCGTGGCTGTTGTACACAGACGTCGAGTTAAGGTGCTTAATTCGGTGAGTGCAAGGTGTGTATATATTCGTACAGTGTATTCCTGAGATTTGAACGACGTCACAGTGTCGTTTCTACTTTACTGTCTCAAAATCCAAGCTAGCAACGGCCGGCTTCGAGCAAACAGCTCGATAGAAATAAACTCACGTGACCGTTCGAATCTCAGGACTTTGACTGTATGGCCAAATAGTTTATCTGCCGTTTTCCATTACAGCTTATCGACTCTACACCGTCGTTCCCCGCTTGATCAAGTTCGTTGATCTCCTCACGAACTGGTACGTGCGATCCAATCGGAAACGCCTGCGAGGCAGTGGAGGAATTGAAGACTGCCGAAAGGCTCTGGAAACACTCTTCACGGTCCTTTTCTCGATGGTCCGCATGATGGTAGGTCTATTCTTTTGAATTGTTTCGATATTCCAAGCGATCAGCAGTAAAAGTGCTATTAGCAGTATCTAACGCGTCTAGATTACAAGTGTTAATTTGCTTTTGTGAAGGCACCTTTCACGCCCTTCTTGGCGGAGCTGCTGTATCAGAACTTGAAGGATATCAACAAGTCTGATTCGATGGAACCGAGAGCTGATCAAAGTGTTCATTACCTGATGTTCCCGGATCCCCGGTATGCCACTAAAAGAAGGCAGAATCGTTTAAACACATTTGAAGTAACGGTTTGCTTGTTCTAGGTTCGATCTGGTTGACGTCAACATTGAACGGGCGGTGGCGAGAATGCAGACAGTGGTGGAGCTTGGTCGACAGGCTCGGGAGCGCCGGACTCTGCCCATCAAGGTTCGATATCAGAAATCTTAATGTGTTACTGCACACACAGCTGGTCTTGACTTTTGATGTGGAATCGCTTTTGTGCTGTGTTGATGGAAGTTTATTTATAGTCTCCGTTGGCTGAAGTTGTCATCATCCACCGGGATGAGTCATTCCTGGAGGACATCCGCTCGCTAGAATTCTACGTGCAGGAAGAACTGAACGTGCAGACTATGATGACGACGACGGATAAAGAGAAGTACGGTGTGCGTGTGCGGGCTGAGCCGGACCACAAGACCCTGGGTGTGAGGCTCAAGGGAACGTACAAGAGCATCTGTGAGGCTATCAAGGTAATTCAATATATGTCTAACTGTTTGTTTGTCTGTCTGTTTGTCTGCCTGTTTGTTTGTCTGTTTGTTTGTCTGTCTGTTTGTCTACCTGTTTGTTTGTCTGTCTGTTTTACTTTCTGCCTGCCTGCCTGCTGCTTGTCTACTTGTTGCCTGGCATTTGCCCAGCAAGTTGTATGATTATATTATGATTTACCTTCTTTTTGTGTCTAGCTGCATTTCAACATTTTTTTCTGTTAGTTTTCCTGTTATTAAGCCTAATTGAGCATTAGCAATATTCTTTCAGAATTTGTCTGACGATGCGCTGCGGAAGTACCAGGAAGAAGGCTTCCTTGACCTGAACGGCACGCGCCTCGAAGGCACTGATTTGAAGTTGATCTACACTTTCGCCAGCCCCGCATCCGGCGACAATGCCGGCGAATACGAGGCTGCGTCGGATAATGACGTACGTTGGTCGCTGCCAGTGTCTGCACCCTGTAGCGCACGCTAAGATGCGCCGTTATATCTTAATACGATTCTGTTTGTATCTTGTAGGTGTTGGTGCTGCTAAACGTATCCCAGAATCAGGCTCTCCTGGACGAAGGCACTGCCAGGGAGGTGTGCAACCGTGTTCAGCGGCTGCGGAAGAAGGCTGGCCTCGTCCCAACCGATGACATCAAGGTGTTCTTTGAGGTCACTCCGGCCGACTCGGAACTGAGCGTGGTGGTGCAGAAGTTTATCGACTACGTGGGGAATGCCATTAAGAAGCCCTTTGCTGCGTACCCACTGCCGGCCGGTGCGGACGTTCTGGTGGGAGAGGTGCAGAGCCTGAAGGAAGCCAATCTCCATCTGAGCATCGTTGCCGGGCCGACCTACGTGGACAATCGATTGAAATCCCTTCTGTTGGGTGAATAAAGAAACAATCGTCGGTGTGTGTGAGGCTCCCGTCGCGACGAGTCTCCCTGAAATATTTATTTCACTAATAGTGTCCATCCGGTCGATAAGGCTTTACGATGTGGAAGTCGTGCGTTCCGGCAGCTGTATCTTTGTCTTTTGTAGCAATTTTTCGGTTGGGCCGCTGTTTTTGCGTCTTTACAAGGAGGTTTATAAGTAAATCCAGAAAAATGGCTTTCTTAGTGCTTCCATTCTATACATTCCGCTACAGAGGGCCAAAACCGTAAGTGGGAGGAAAGTGAGAGACGGATGATGCGCAACTAGGATAACTCTACACAAGGACATCACGCTTGTGTAAGAATGATCCGGCCAGCGATCACTTGCCGCCTTGGCCGCGCCAATAATCTCGAATTTGTACTGCGCTTACGGACAAGTAACCACATCAAGTCGTTTTGATTTCTGCCACTGAATATGATCGGTGTTTTTCTTCCCGTAAATTTGGTCAACCTCTCGAAACTTATTTTCAATTCCTTACTCTAGTGGTGTAGTAAAGTGTGCATTAACAAAGTGTGGAAAGGGTAAGTCATACGGTGTGGTGCAAATAGTCGTACACACGTGGCAAAAACCTTGCGCCGACCGAATCAAGCACTTTAACTCGGAGGTGTGTACAACAGCCAGCGACGAACGAATGTAATAGCTTAACTCGGTTAGCGCAAGGTTTCTGCCACCTTTGTATGCACCAGTACTCTAGTGGAATCCAAATTTTAGACAGCCAGAAAAGGGCAAAAGCAACAAATTATGTCCTGGAACTGAAAGAGCTAAAACACAATGATAGCAAAAAGATCACAAAGCACTCTTCATTTTCCAAACAGCTTAAAAACTTGCCCCAAGAAAGATCGCCCGGGCGCCTGATTAGCATGAGCGAGACGAGTCCGGCGGTCCTTCAGAAAATTATCCACCATCTCCGTAAGGTTCCGCATTACGGGAGTGACGGTCATCTCAGTCATCACCGTCGTCTTAACCGCAGTCAGATCTTTCTCCAGCTGCTCTAGCAACACCTCCGCCATGTTGTCACCTTCTTGGAGTCGGCCGTAAGTTTTCAGCATCATCAGCAACGGAAGAAACGGCCGATAAAAGTCCATCTCCGGCAACTCCGACGCTCCCGCTAGAGCATCGCCCAAGACGAACAAGTCGCGATAGGCGTCTGAACTGCCAGACTGCTCAAGGTCGGGCAGAAGTTTCTCCAGCACCAGCTTCCCGGCTTTGTGGAATTGCTTCAGCTCAATGAGGAGCTTGGCCGCTTCCCAATGACTGTAGTGGCGGAGGGCGCGAGCAGCCTTTCCTTCCAATACCCATTCTCGTGGAAGAGACAACTTCCGCACAACGAAATCCTCCACCGCAGCTGTACTGCAACCCATCTCCAGGTTGGAAATTCCGGAAACCACGACCCCTTTGATCATCTCGTCGCGTTGCGCGGATGGCTGACCGTGGAGTAGCACTGCGACCGCCGATTCCCAGTTCCGACCACTCTTCAATGAGATGGCTAGCGCTTGAGTGGTTGATTCGAAAAGAGATTCCCGGACGAAATAACCCATCGACTTCAGCGTTACCAGGAGGAGCCATTGAAAGCTCACATCAAACTAGTAAAAGATGAAATTTTTAATTCGGCGAAACGAGCAAAATCGGTATTAAATTTAAAATATTTTTTAATTCGGCGAACATTTTCCGCTTCTTGCTACATGAAAAGCTGCGATCTTCCACATAATCTAAAGCTTTGACAACGTTAAAGAACATTTTGCCAATTAGATGGCGTAGAAAGCAAAGCAATAATCCCGTTGTAGAGTTCTGATGATTGTTGATTGTTTGGAAAAACCAAGGAGAAACTCTGCAGTAAAATGGCCGGGATCGAGATGCTAGAGGGAGCCACTCGCGTGTTGGTACACGAGTGAAAAAAAACTACAACCAAGCCCTTTCGATGATGAAATACTTCTCTTGCACGAAAAAAGGCATACTTTATCTTATTTTTTGTCTGTTAGAGCCTACATGACGCCAATCGAAAGGTAATTTAAATTTTAAAATGTTGGAACAAAGAAAAAAATACCTTTTCCTTAACATTTTTCTGACCTAATTGAAAATGTAATGACTGTTTTGGTTGCTCGAATAGATCAATCAACTGAGAACTAGTACTTTTCGTTGCCATTTGGCGAACACGTGAACCCCCTGCTTTCCTCGCTTCGCCGAATTAAAAAACGATTTTGACGTTCGCTGAATTAAAAATTTCACCTTGTACGGATCGAGTTTCTGGAGCAGCGGTTCGAGGTCGATCCGGCCGAGGAAGAGGTTGGCGATGTCATACAGAAGAACAGGTGGTCGGCTGAGAGGCACTTGTCTGCTGTTAGAGGAGGTGGGTCCGATCCAGCCGGAATCGGTAGCTTCGGCGTCTTCGTAAATGTCAATGATAGCCGAGACGGCTGCAACCAAATCAAGTACGACAGAATCGTTAGACAGCCAGACAGATTAATTTGTATCCAAATAGCTTAAAAAAAGTAGGCATCTAGACAGATGGACGTATAAGAGAGAGAGACATACAGACAAACAAGACAGGCAGACAGACAAGACAGATAGACGTATAGGAGAGAGAGAGACAGGCAGACAGACAAGACAGGCAGATAGGCAGGCAGAGAGAGTTAGGAAAACAGCCAGAGCGACAAGTAGGTATCAGTCACATAGGCGTCGGAATTTCTCGCTACAGATCGAAACTAGAACAGTCTCTGGAGACCAATAACGCACTTGGATCCGAGTCCGAGTTAACGGCAAACACAGCATATAATCCGAGGCATGACAGCCAGTCAAGACCATCACAAGCGCTGATGAAACGGTCGCATATCATCCCCGTCAACAGCAGCAAAATCTTCGTCACAATGTCCGTTCCCGTATTCAAGTTCGCAGTAAGAACCGCGTGTAGCTTGGCGTCCATTTCGGGTGACACAGGCGGATTGGCAATCGAGGTAATGAGTTCGCCGAGATCAGTGGCATTCTGGTCCATGGCAAATTCGGCGGCCTCGTGCAATTTGCCCAGCGTCAGCAGATCAAACACCTGCGCATGGATATCGTCCCAATCCGATTGTGACAGATCGGCTCCATTTGCATGAGGTGTCTGGACACGACGCAGTTCAGGCAGAATGTTGACGACCCATTTGACAAAAGCTCGTCCAGCTTCCGGCCGGTCCACTCGGGCGAATCCCGGTGCTTCCACAGAACGGTGGAGAGCATCGATCAGAGTCAAAGCATACCGAACATCTCGTAAGACGTAAGGATTAGTGGACTGCCAGAGTCGGTTGGCTAAGATGTCGAGGAGATCCGGAATCGTGTCGCCAGGAGTAATTAAAACTTGGCAACCTTCATTCACTGCGATTGTGCAAATCTCCAAATACGCAACACGAAATTGATCGAAGAGAGCCAGTGAAGCGTCCGACATTTCGTGCACGGCTTCGACGACGTTGTTGTCCTCTTCATCGGTCAGTTGAGTTTCCGGAATCCCAAAAGGTTTTATGTGGCAGTTTTCCACCGACAAGAAACTTCCAACGCTGGAGACAGGACACTTGGAAGCTGCTCCGCCACTAGCGCCGACAAAGGTTGTGGAAGGGAAATCAACGTCTTGATAGCGTGTCGTGTCTCCGTCCCCGGCCTCGTCCTGCGCGTTATCCATCTCCTCAGCGTAACGAGCGAGATCTTCCGCATCACCTTCCAGGGGTGGGAGATTGTCCAGCATGTCGATCGTTTCTTGACTGGAGCGACCGCTTGTCGGATTCTGCTTGATCCTGGGGTACGGTGATGGTTGCGCTGCGAAGGAATTATCTACAACCAAAATTGAATAGTCCCGCTGTGACCGCACGCAAATGGCAATAATTTTTGAAAAGCGGGAAAGGAAAAACGGTAGATTTCAGATAAAATGTCGCAGCCACAGATTGACAGACCGAAGTAGGTACAGGCAAAGAGATAGACTGCATGGGTGTTTCTCTCTAGCTAGCATACCGGTGTCAGAATTTGATTTCGAGCTCGGTTGACGACGATCCGCGTGTAATTGGTCGACTGCTCCTGCCTTGGAAATT
>LRSR01010842.1:0-15000 GCA_001579985.1 Hypsibius dujardini | reverse complement strand
AGTTAGAGAATTTTATCGACGAGTGAGTCGTTAACAGTGGGACGACAAGGGCGTGACATCATAAAAAAAGAGGGCTCACCGAATAAATTGTACCGCAATTTGCTGAGAACGTCCAAATCATGCCGGTAAAACCGTTGTGAGATTTGTGTGTTAAAGATGGGCTCATTGGCGTGAACCGAGCAGCGCGCTATCAGGACAAACAGGTTGGACAGCGGTATCAGGGCAATGAGGACCCAGATGAGGGTTCGCGTGTGGGAGAGCTCGATGAGATTTTCCGACGAAGAGATGCCGTCAGATTTGGGATGGCAGTCAACGATGTGTGCCGCATAATAGCAGTAGTGAAATTTAGAGAAGATGCTTCAAACGCAAAACAGGGATTTGTTGTTCGTCTAATCAAACAAAAAACGGATTTGGGGTCGGAGTTCCCGGTACTTACATCAGCGCGTTATTGGGTATGTCGTCGAACATTTCTCGGTGGATATTGGAAATGGAAACTCCAGACAAATTCCTAGAAATTTGAAATGTCTCAGTAAGCTTTAACGCGCGGTGTTAAAAAAGTGTTAAAAAAGCAGACGCACACATGCACACGCACACGCGCACGCGCACGCAACGCACACACGCACATGCACACGCGCACGCGCACGCAACGCACACACGCACATGCACACGCACGCACACGCGCACAAGCACACACACGTAGACGCACACACACGCACATGCACATGCACATGCGCACACGCACACGCGCACACGCTCAATAATGTTGAAATTGCCACACAGTGCGCACGCACACGCGCACAAGCACACACACGTAGACGCACACACACGCACATGCACATGCGCACACGCACACGCGCACACGCTCAAACATGCTGAAATTGCCGCACAGTGCGCACATACACATGCACACAGTTTTAAATTTAAAAAGCAGGCACGGGCGGAATGCACACCCTAGGGCATAAAAGTGTCCCTTGAGGTCGGAAGGATACGGTACTGCTCGTGGGAATATTTTTATGAGAACGCGAATAAAACGTACAAGCGGTCCAGCCGTATTAGACCCTTGAAGATGTCCATGGGTAGCGACTTGATGTGAGGGTTATTAGACAAGTTCCTGTTGGGAATGTGACAAGTCAATATAGTATTGGGAGTATGAACAAGGCTATGAACCCACTTACAGAAACTGTAGATAGTGTAAAGGGGCAAATACGTTCTCCGGAAGCTCAACAAGCGAATTATTTGCCAAAGATCTGCAGTACCGAATATGGGTTAGTAAGGTCGGAGCAGAAACACCTGAAATAACTTGAAGCTTACAACTCTTCAAGTTGTGGAGTTGCCTCAAATGTGTTTTCTGCAATGTGCTCGATCAGGTTGCTACTAATGTCTCTACGACAATTAGAAAGAATCACTTAATAAGATCTTTAAACGTTCACAGACAGACAGACAAACAGACAACAAGAGACAGACAGACAGACAGACAGACAGACAGACAGACAGACCGCAGTAGCAGAGGAAGCGAACACGAAGTGTAGTCTCACAAGTATAGAAGACTCTTCAATCCATCCAGTTTCTCTTTGGAAAGATAATGAATCTCATTTATTTCCAACTCGCTGCAAATAGACAACTAAAGTTGAAATCGAAGTAGATATTGATAGTTTCGCTGACTCACAGGTAATATAACGAGTTTAGTTTGCTGAACATGCCGGCTTCCAAAGTAATCCGATTCGCCTTGAGATCTCTACAAAGAGAAAACTCATTGAATAATTATCAATTCTCTAATTAACAATTTATTGACGCGCGCAAACAAGAAGGTTTCAAGCGGCGATACTCACAGCCATCGTAGCTTGCTGTTGTTGAAGCTATGCGGTTCCCAGCTTTGAATTCCGTTCTGACCCAACCACCTGAGAGCCGCCCAAAAGAAGGTCACTGGGAGGCCAGCAAGATCGCACATCTCACGGAATCTACTCTAAAATTCCGATCAACCGGTGCTGATTCTTAGACCCCCCCCCCCGTGAATTAGTTCCGACGGGCCGAAAACCCTGAAGTGCTTCAATCAAATAATCAATCACCCGATTCTCACACAGTTTGTAGCGAGAATGTAGGCAATCAAGCACGTGCAGTCTTGTGGTCTCCTATTCTTGCAATCAATCAACTCCGGTCTCTTTTGACTGAGCTGATTGCGCAGTAGCACCAGTTGATCAGAATTCTTCAGTACTGTGTTTTCGCGTCAGACAGGGACAGGGTACGAGCTGTGGAACGTTTAATCGGCCACGCGGCGCTTTTGCTGTGTGTATAGTGCACACAGAGCCGTGCACACGTTCCACTCCAGTACGACTGTCCCTGTCTAACGGTCTCACTCTCCCTGTCTATACAATACTTTAATTAAACATACAGGAAACATAAATTCGTTAACGGCCAGAACACGCGAGGATCCACACGAGAAAGCTTATTCTGATCCAGATGTCTAAGAAAAAAAGAACACAACCATGATGACGCTTTATGCCAGAATCAGTGCGCAAGATGTCTTCTTACAGTCGTCGCAGATTCGAGAGTCCGTTGAATGCTCGATTATTTAACCCCGAAATGGAGTTTTTTCGAAAATCTCTGCAAGTCAGAAGAATCAGGTGAAAGAGATTCATTGAATCTCATCGATTGATCGATTGATTGATTGATTGATTGATTGATTGATCAGTTGATTGATTGATTGATTGACTGATTGATCAGTTGATTGATTGATTGATTGATTGATTGATCGGTTGATTGATCGGTTGATTGATCGATTGATTGATTGATTGATTGATCGGTTGATTGATTGATTGATTGACTGATTGATCAGTTGATTGATTGATTGATTGATTGATTGATCGATTGATTGATTGATTGATTGATCGGTTGATTGATCGATTGATTGATTGATTGATTGATCGGTTGATTGATTGATTGAGCTCCTTACAGATGGCGCAGGTCGGGCAGTAATCGAAAGACATCTTCCTGGATATACTGAATTCTGTTGTGCAGAAAGGAGCTGCAATTGCAAGATACTTTAGTTCTTTTTTTTCTCTCAGGCAAATTCAAATTGCTTTTTCAGACATACTATCTCGGTGTCTGGGGATCAGCAGTCTCGTTAGTGAAGGCGAAAATTTGCGTCAAAGACAGGTCATCGCATCGGATGCGGTTGACCATGCAGACACAGCGCTTCGGGTAACGCCCAACAACTGTACAAATAAAAATATATAATAAAAAATAAAATAATTTTTTTTATAAAATAAGTAATAAAGTGCAGCCGTATTATGACAGTCAGATAAACAAGAGTTTCCTCACAACATTGGATCCCTTCGCGACCCACATGATCGTGGAACATGGAACCGGGCGGCAGGAGCGGTTCCGGGGCCATGCAACCGTCCTTCTCCTGCAGATCTACGATGCGTCGGATGAAGTGTCGACCGAATCCTGAAGTCTTTTCACCTGCAACAATAAACTGAATGAGACAAATTTTGTATTTCGGCTCACCCTTCACTTGGTCGATAAATCGGCTCACTCATGCATTTCTCTTTGGTGGCAGGTGCTTGATTGTTTGATTCGCTGTACTATATACTATAGCACTTCTAAAAATCAAACAATCAAGCAACTGCCATTAAAGAGAAATCCATGAGTGAGCCGATTTATCGACCAATTGGAGGGTGAGCCGAAATACACAATTTGCCTCATACATTTAATTATTCTTATTGTATCTAACAGTATTTGCAATTTTTCGTCGATTCATGTTTTACTGTTACAGTAAGGGACAGAATTTAATCTGATGGAGGGTCCCGGAAATGGGCAAAAGGGGCGGGACAGGGTTAATACTTGAACAATCAACCAATCAATCAGCGGAGCTCCCCAGCAATCGGAGCGGATTTGATTGGTTGATTGTTCAAGTAATACCCCTGTCCCGCCCCTTTTTCTCATTTCCGGGACTCTCCGTTAGATTAAATTCTGTCGCTTTCTGTGAAATCTATGCTCAGTAAGAGTATATGCAGTGTTCTTACCGCAGTAGCGTTCGTCCTCGTCGTCGCCTAATGGGCAGTCTTTGATTTCGTCGCACCTGAACCGAAAACACCACGACACACGACTTTAGAGCCGTGACAGTTAACGAAAACGTCATAAAACAAAACCGGATCAATTTGAGTGCTAAATTTATAGTTTAAAATTTTACGAACAGCAATGGCTTAGCAATAGGCACATTTACCCGTTGTGAATGTCAGGTATTGAGCGATTGCTGCTGTTAATTGACTTATTGGTAACACGGTTAAATACAGAATAGACTAGGTTCGGATGAGCGATCTGGTTCCAGTAATATAACTGCTAACTGAAAACATAAACAAAATATAAGAGGATCAACTATTACTATGTACCAGTATCGCTGTGCAAGACATTTTGCGGACGAGGCGCACGGAAACTGTCCAGTTTCGCAGGAATGGTGGGAATGAAAGACAATCAGACTTGACTTCGGCGCCACGACATCGCGGGCAGACAAAAGGAACCCTAGTGAGCCAAAACAACGACGTATGACAACTATATTTGTCTGAACCGCGGTCTGGTCCGTTTTGCGAGTTTTCTTGTAACCCTATCTGCCTGTCTGTCTGACTGTCTGTCTGTTTGTCTGCCTGTCTGCCTGCCTGTCTGCCTGTCTGCCTGTCTGCCTGTCTGCCTGTCTGTCTGTCTGTCTATGTGTCTGTGTGTCTATGTGTCTGTGTGTCTGTGTGTCTGTGTGTCTGTGTGTCTGTGTGTCTGTGTGTCTGTGTGTCTGTTTGTCTGTCCGTCCGTCAGCCGTGTCAGTGCCTTACCAGTGAAGCATATGATTAGCAGACAACACAGTCCCATCGCCATGGGAAGGAGAATTTTGTTCCAACTAAGTAAGTGCGCCACAACCGTTAGGATTTGAGTTCGTTGTACCTGGAAAACTACACTGTACAGAAATGACCGGTAAACATACCGGCCTGGAATAATTCGCGGTCCGGTCGCTTGTCGACAAAATCGGATTACACCGATGTACATCAATCCATTCGGGAAGAATATCGCGAATTCCCGTACAAGCTCTACGTCGAGGGAAGAATAATACTGCCAACTGACTTCTATCGCGAATGGCGGAGATGGTCAGTCATGATAGATCTAAGTAGTCCTCCCACCAAAACGGTACTTTGACGTTTCGGTCGTCAAGTATTGCTCGCGCTCACTGCGTGAGCGCTACACAACCGGTCCCCATCCACCGTCAGCATAAATAACACAGCTGGATATTTTCATCAAAGATGCATATAATTATCCCCAGTTGGTCCGCGTAACTAATTCCGCACGACTGCGACTAAGAAGTTCAGCTGAAAAGAGCACCAAGAAATTTTCCATTGCAAAAGAATACTTATATACCGACACTGTACTAAAACCACACACGTGGCAAAAATCTTGTGCTAACCGAATTAAGCACTTTAACTCGGGGCTGTGTACAACAGCTACGGTCAAACGAGTGTAATGGCTTAACTCGGTTAGCGCAAAGTTTTTGCCGCTTGTGTATTAGTACATTCTACGTCGCTACTCGCTGGTTTCCTTTTAAAACAGAACATTCCAAAATCCTAAAAAAAACCTTTTCCGCGAGACTATTCTCCACAACGATAAATGCATTTGATGTGTTTCGTATAGTGAAATTACGATACAGCAGGGCATGTTTACTACACATGCACCTTCATGAAATATTATTCTGCTGGCATTTTCAATCACGTGATTCCTATATCAATCTCTGCTGATACGGTTCACTTGGACCGGGGAAGAAAAACATTTGACATTCGCGTGCATAATTATTTTCCTCAAGTGTAATCATTGACAGTTATTACTGTGTATTTTCTCAAGCATCACTGAGTTCTCCGCATAGAATAGAGAGGTGTGGACTAGGACCATACGTAACGGCCCGTATACTTCCGGCCCACTGCAATAGTATGACACATGTACGAGGCAAAACTTCTAAGTTGACGCACTGACAAAATCGCTTTTAAGTTGACGCAGCGAGGGAAACAGGGGGCGCACATGTCGCAACTGATGCGACGTATGTGCAAACGAGCAAGTGGCGCCCCCTACAGCCTCGAATCCGACAGTTTTTAAAGCAAAACTTCTCATTCTTTTGTCCAAGCACTCATACTTTGTCTACAACCCGATTCCTACTTTTGATTAGGTAACATCTTGCTACCAGGTGTTTTTTAACGTTTTCAAAGTTTCAAATGTCAATTCTATTCGCAAATCGTGAAACAGCGGAGAAAATAAAAAGTGCGTCAACTTGAAAGTTTCACCTCGTACAATGTGTACGAGGTAAAACTCCCAATGCGGCGCAAGTTTGATTTGGCATAAATGCTGCGCACGACAGGGCAAACAGGGCAAAATCGTGACGTCTATCAATCAAAATAGCCACGAGGCTTCTTTTTCGTTTTCCATTTTTTTAAAAATGGATTTTTACTTTTGTTTTTCAAAATTATTGTCACATATGTTTTTCCAATTTGTTTTTGATTTTTCGAACTTAAAATATCGACAAACAATGAGAGAGAAAAGGCATTTATACCATTTCCGAACTTGTACCGCATTGAGAGCTTTACCTCGTAGTGAAATGTATGGACTTTGTCATTACACCACGCACGGTATAATAAGTAAACGGCATCATCACTCACGTGCAGTAAAATTAGTTTAATTATGCATGTAGTATACGAGTACTCACACAAGTCAGTGCAAAAACATGTTTTCACTAATGCTTCATCGGTTGAGTGAAAAACCGCAAACAGCGGTAAAACCATCAGGGCCCAATCAAGCAACGTATTGAATGTGAGCCCAGTCCAGTCAGGCGGTAAAACCATCAGGGCCCAATCAAGCAACGTATCGAATGTAAGTCCAGTCCAGTCAGGCGGTAAAACCATCAGGGCCCAATCAAGCAACGTATCGAATGAGAGTCTAGTCTAGTCAGGCGGTAAAACCATCAGGGCCCAATCAAGCAACGTATCAAATGTAAGTCCAGTCCAGTCAGGCGGTAAAACCATCAGGCCCAATCAAGCAACGTATCGAATGTAAGCCCAGTCCAGTCAGGCGGTAAAACCATCAGGGCCCAATCAAGCAACGTACCATATGAGAGTCTAGTCCAGTCAGGCGAGTATTTTACCATTGGCGTCTATTTAGCGACTATTTCAATCCGACCGCACATTTTCACAAAAGAAGCTCATGCCCGTTTTAATATGAAATTTTGCCATCAAAGATGGCGCGATATTGCTTTCAGTTTTAGTATTACAGGTTTAGGTTACGGGTCCATTCATTGCTGCTGCCTAAACGTTGAACGACTTATTAGGCCGATCAATGAATCAATCAACAGAATGACCGGCAGACATATAGAAACGGAATGGAAGAACAACAGGTCATCACCGTGAAATTCATCAGCGACTCCTGAGACCGTTTAAAATACTTGTACTGTACATTAAATCACTGGTTTCTGTAATCTGCACCTCAAGGACTGCAGGTCCGAGGAAACTTGCCGCACTTCACGGCTATTTACTAATTTTTGTCTTAAAACGAACAACTTAGTCAAAGAACAGGAAAATAAATCGAACAAAGCCGTTAAGTTTCAGAACACAAGTGCCTATAAGCTGAACTCTACACGCCGATCTATCCGCACGCCGATCACTTCAGTTCAAATCAGTTCGCTCAGCGGCAGCGTGCCGTTAGTGCGCCTGACCTCTACACAGCGGTGTTTTCTTACCGCAGCGAGCTGGCAGAGTTGGTTCAGGGCAATTAATTTGCCCTGTTTGGTTGCCCTGGTTGGTTGCATTGAAGAACGCAAGTGCCTACAAGCTGAATCCTACACGCCGATCTATCCACACGCCGATCACTTCAGTTCAAATCAGTTCGCTCAGCGGCAGCGTGCCGTTAGTGTGCCTGACTTCTACACAGCGGTGTTTTCTTACCGCAGCGAGCTGGCAGAGTTGGTTGCACTGAAGAACCCATTGGTTTACTTTTTGACGATCCATCCGACGGACCACGCTGTAAGTTATCCCGCATTTCATCTCTCATCCCCGGCCGGAATTATAGTCGACGGGATTTTTCACCTTCTTTTGCTTCCTTCACGACAGGAAAAATGGGTCGAGTTATTCGCGGTCAGAGGAAGGGTGCCGGAGGCATCTTCAAGGCCCATACTCACCACCGGAAAGGCGCTCCATCCTTCCGCACGTACGACTTCGCCGAACGACAGGGTTATGTTCGAGGAGTTGTGAAGGTAGGAGGCGGCGGAATGAATATAAATTTCACTGGAGAATCAATTGTTGGCCTTTTTTAGGACATCATCCACGATCCCGGTCGAGGAGCTCCCCTTGCTGTTGTGGCGTTCCGTGATCCGTATCGGTACAAGACCAGGAAGGAACTTTTCATCGCCGCAGAGGGCATGCACACCGGCCAGTTCGTTTATTGCGGAAAGAAAGGTAGGAGCATTTCGGGAAATAAGTAATACATTTTGAAGGAGATCTTACTCGAATTTTTCTTAATATCCGTATTGGTGTAATTACGTATTCTTGTACGAAATGTTTTTGGGGCAACAAATTTCAACATGCAAAACTTAGAACTATAAGTAATAGCCGTTTCAAGAAATTTTAAACTGATTTGGAACGGAGATTACCGGATGTTGTTTCATTCTTTTGATCAATGATTGATTGATTGATTATAAGGATTTAGTCAACGCTTGATTGATTGATTGAATAAAATAATTTAATCAACATTTGATTGATTAAAAGGATTTGATCAATAGTTGATTGATTGATGAGAAGGATTTGACAAGAGTTGACTAATTATTCGTATGATCGATGGTTGATTGATTGATTATGAGGATTTGATGTTGTTCCGTGCCCGTTGCAGTCGCTCGATTGATTGACGAATCTGTTGTCCTGATTCCCGTTGAGCTACCCCTTGCAGTTCATCAGGTGATGCTGTGATGGGTGAATCTGTGTTTAGTAAATAGATAAGTCATTTATTGACACAATTTTTTTAATAGACGCAATATGTGGAATTTTTTATTTCATCATTTTCTTTCTTCTTTTCTTCATTTAATGTTATTACTCTTTTTCAGCTTCGATCCATGTGGGCAATGTGTTGCCGTTGAGCTCGATGCCCGAAGGAACGGTCGTGTGCAATCTGGAACACAAGACCGGTGATGGAGGCTCTCTGGCCCGTTGCTCCGGAAACTTTGCCACCGTTATTTCCCACAATCCGGAGGCCAAGATTTCGCGTGTCAAGCTGCCGTCGGGCTCGAAAAAAGTCATCAACTGGAACAACCGCGCTATGATCGGTGCGTTTGTACGATCTCGGCGTTGGTCGTTTTTTCGGTCGAACTTTGCGATTGATTGATAGATAGATTGTCTGATTTTTCTGTCATCGCTTTACGTGAAACGCGTTGATTAATTAATTGATCCGTCGATTGATTGATCCGTCGATTGATTGATCCCTTTCTCGCAGGAATCGCTGCTGGTGGTGGTCGTATTGACAAGCCCATTCTCAAGGCTGGGCGGTCTTACTTCAAGTACAAGGCCAAGAGGAACTGCTGGCCGTATGTCCGTGGTGTGGCCATGAACGTGAGTAGATCTGTGGTTGATTCTGCTTTTCTTGTCCAGCTTCATATTTTGTCATGTCTCTTTAGCCCGTGGACCATCCCCATGGTGGTGGTAACCATCAACACATTGGAAAGGCCAGTACCGTCCGGAGGGACATTTCTGCTGGTCGCAAAGTCGGTCTTATTGCTGCGCGCCGTACCGGTCGCATCCGTGGTGTCAAGGTGGAAGCCGGCAAACGGGACGAGTAGTAGACGTTTTAAGATTGTCCTCTGTGAACTTGTGCTTTGAAGGAGTAACCTTTATGAAGCACCTTTTAACAAGAGCAAGAACAAAAACAGAACATCTTACGGTATCCCCTTCGATCGAAAGCTAGTAGGCGGACTGCGTGAACCCAGACGGGGATGAACCATACGGGAAGAGTACTGGAGAACCAAGACGTCCGGCGTGAAATGTGCTTAGGTCAAGTTTGTCCCCTTATATGGCAGACAGACTTTGAGACTGACAGAAGAGCAGACCGAGAGGTCTACTTACAGATGGGTGATTTGGGATATGGGCAATTTGAAAGCTTTGGTTATGGGATGGGAATGCGGCTACATTCCCGCACCACTTTGTGATATGGTCCGTGGCTTGATTGATTGATTGGTTAGTTATGTTTGTGTAGCTTCAATTTGTTTTATCCCAACCGCTGTGAAAACGTTTGATTCCAAGATTTTTGACACCCTTCCACTTGAAATGAGATTCGGAATCGATTTACATCAGCAGAATTTAATTTTTTTTTGGATGGCACGGGACGGAGCTATGGGTCATTTCGGCGATGTCACTCGGAAGTCTAGATTGAAACTAGCTCATAGCTCCGCCCCTGATATCCAAGAAGGATTCTGCTGATGTCAATCGATTTCAAATCTAAATTTGGAATAGAATAGTATCAAAATCTTAGAATCGAACGTTTTTACAGTGGTTGGGATAAAAGAAATTGAAACTTCGGAAACGTTGCTAATGAATCAATCAATCAAGCCCCTGGCCATAACACAAAGTGGTGCGGGATGTTTTTTATTCCTTATTTTTTTCTGAAACCTCGGACGTGATTTTCAACCCGAGATCCCAATGTAAAATTATATTATATGGATAAGTATTTTTAAACAAAGACCCAGTCCGATTGGAAGGGAAAATCTGCGTTTTTGTCCAAGTTAGACATGGTGAATCAATCAATCGATTACCTATTACAACAGTTGGCTGTTGCTTAGTAGTTCAAACAGTTCGTGCCGCGAGGTCACCTTGACGTGATTCCTCCAGTGCTCTTGCCTGTGATTTCGGGGCCTGGGATTTCGCCCCAATTCGTACATGGCCAGTAAGTGATCCGTCCACATTCCGTACTGATGGCCTTTATTTGTTCCAATCTTGATGTGGTATTATGTGAAGACGGAGTGGATTAGTGGCCAACTCGTGTCTGGTCATTCGGGCGCGGTTGGATCACAGACAGACATCATACAGTGGCCCTCATGAGGAAGGTGATGTATGAGTGGTGCGGATCCGTACAAAGAGGAATTCAGGTAAACGTTTGCAGCTGGCTTTCGAGCTTTGTGTGATAATTTTTTGGCTGGGTGATTTCTCTGAAATGCAGCGCACGGAGGAATGTCTGGGGCAAGCGTCCGCAACCGAGCTCCAACCGGAGGTGCAGGTGCTCATCGACGACCTCGATGTGGTGCACGAGAGGAATTACAAAATTCTTTATGCTACTGAAAAGATGCTGAAGCGCAACCCCGGGTTAACCTCTCAGGAATATATTTATCAAATAAAGGAAAAAAAGAATTCGACCAGAACAAATGCCTTGATTCAGCTCGGGAATGAAATGATCTTTGCCGGGAGACAATTTGGAGATGGTACAACGTATGGTGAGCTACTGCCAGTTATGTTATCTTTTATTCTGAGTCTGTCTGTCTGTCTATCCGTCTGTCTGTCTGTCTGTCTGTCTGTCTGTCTGTCTGTCGTGTCTACCTGTTTGCCTGCCTGTCAGCTGGTCTGTTTATTTGTCTGTGTGTGTACGTATCTATCGATAAGTCTTTACGCTTACCATGCAAGCAGAAGCAAATCTTCCTTAGCTTCTGGCTGCTTTATTTAGGCAAGTGTCTCTTAATTGTTGGCCGGTGTGAGGAAGAACTGGGGCACGAGGAGTTGCGTTTCGTCACGCAAGTGGCCATGGTCTTCCTGACGCCGCTACGGCACTTTATGGATAACGAATTGAAGTTTGCCTTGGTAAAAAGCTCGTTTTTTGGAGCAGTTAATATTCCATTCAATACAATAATTGCTGTTGTCAGAAAGAGCGACGTCAACTATCTGGCTGCCGGCTGGATCTCGACGGCGCTCGCCAGCGCTCGAAAAAAGCTAAGGCTTCGGAAAAGCAAGCGCAGGTACAGTTTCTAAGACTGGCCACTTGACGTATTCGTCGATGGACAAACAAAATAGAAACCAGACACAGACAGACAGACACACAGACAGACACACAGACAGACACACAGACAGACAGACAGACAGACAGACAGACACACAGACACACAGACAGACACACAGACAGACACACAGACACACAGACAGACAGACACACAGACAGACACACAGACAGACACACAGACAGACAGACAGACAGACAGACAGACGATAGATGTAAACATAGAAAGGGAAACGGCGATCCAGCATCAGTAATCGATGGGGAGACGCCTTTGTCAGTGTAATCCGAACACTTCAAGAAGCTTAGGTTGAATGAGATGGAGGATTATAGGAGGATCTGAATATTTGAGAACTCATTGCAAAAAATATTAAAGAAGCGCAATTGAAGAATTTTGCCAAGTATGCACGTCTTTATGTAGTCATATTTTCGCTCTTTTGCGCACGGCAAGAATTCACTTTTGTTATCGTGCTGATCATTATCATCAGCATGATAAATGCAGTACCACAATAATTACAGAGGCATTAATTGATCTCTACAGACTCTCTATTAGGATCATGGTTGTATGTGGGTGTGCTAATTTAGGGAGCAAAGTTCCTGTGTGCTGTTGAGTAAGAGTTCATGTGGATGCGGAAAAAGTGGATCATACAATTATTAAAACCTTCTAATACCGCCCTCTTCAAAAACAATCTGATCAATCAATGCGATATTGCAGGCAGAAACAATTTTGCGCAGTAATCAAGCTCAGTTTGAACGCCAGCTCGAGCTGACCAAACTCGCCTGCGAGGCCGTCCAGCGGGAAAAGGTCAACCAAATAAAAGGCCTCATGAAGTTCGTTGATTCCCAATTGGACCATTTCAGGAAAAGCGTCACAGTCCTCGAAAACATAAAAGCCGAACTCCTTGCCGTCCTCAAGGGCGAAAAGGGTTTCGATTTTGAGTTCCAATGGCCGGCTCTTAATTTCGACCCCCTACAGCCACACGACCATCCCCCGGCCGACGGTACCTCCAGCACACTCCACCACGACGTAGGCAACTACCCCAGTGGAAGCCTCTCTCCCTCTCCCACATCTGCTGTGCAGGTGAAAGCCAAGATAAAGGACGCTTTTTCAGGCAAAACCGCCAGTGAGATTAGCGTTGCCGAGGGCGAACTGGTGACCGTGATGGAGATGACCGGTACGGTACCTGAACTAAACCTGTCTTTGCTATAAATTTAAGATACGAAATGAAATTCGTTGGCCAATTTGGACTACAGTAAAACTGAACCAAATGAAGGCTTAAAAAGTATCTTAAAGAACTCTTAAGTAAATTAATTTTGAGTTGCCTGAAAAAAATAATCCGTGTTTTGGGATACCCCCCCCCCAATGATAGGACCAAGTAGCAGCCAGCATCGCGATGTGGAGGGTTGGTTGTTGATCCAGCGCGCCACCGGTCAGATCGGTTACGTCCCGCGGGATCATGTGCAGTTGATTGAGGACGATCTTTCATCGCCCGAATTGGAGCAGCAGGAAAAAAGTTCGCGATTTGCGGTGGCGACATCCGCGGGTCCGCGGACCGCAACGGTGACCTTTCAAGTTGAACCGGAGCAGTCGGAGACGGCTGTCTATTCGGGAACTGGTTGACGCGCTCTTTCGATGTCTTATTCCTATCAGATCTGTTTCGTTATTTTCGTCCTTTTCCATCAGAATGGAAAAGCGCCATTTTTATCGAGATTTTTATCGGTAGGCCCTTTTCCTTCATAGATCTCCTTCACAAGGGCGTCCACATTGTGCTACAGCAGTTTAAGGTTTACGTCAACTTCTCCGGAAATTCTTTCATAATTTGAGTTATAAAATTGATTCTTTGAGTAAATTTTTCGTCTTCCAAAATTCGGTTGTAAATAAGGAAAGTTAACACGCTGTGCAGCGTGAAAGCTTAACTAGGTTAGAGTATACTAGGATATAGTACGGAAAATCAAACAATCAAGCAGCTGCCATCAAAGAGAAACCCATGAGTGAACCGATTTACGGACCAAATGGAGAGTGAACCGAAATACAGATTTCACCTCGTAGTACTAGTGAAACGTAAGCGTACATAGGTGAGTGCTTTTTTAAGTCAAGACTCAGCACAATCGACCGCGGTATCGTGCTATAGTACTGTTTTAATAGATCATCATAAAAAACACAGATGACGTAATACAAAAAAAGAGAACACAAAGAGGTGAGCATTTTTGGGAAAGCATTCAGCATCGGTGAGTGGCATAAAAAGGATCACGCTGGCGAGAAGAATCCATCATAAACGGCGCTGACTATAAGAGTACAAGATGATCTCGTATGGTCCACACATTAATATTACATGTAAATGTTGGCTTTATGTGCATGCACACACGGGCTTTATGTGCATGCACACACGGGCTTATGTGCATGCACACACGAGCTTATGTGCATGTACACACGGGCTTTATGTGCATGCACACACGGGCTTTATGTGCATGCACAGACGGGCTTTATGTGCATGCACAGACGGGCTTTATGTGCATGCACACACGGGCTTATGTGCATGCACACACGAGCTTATGTGCATGTACACACGGGCTTTATGTGCATGCACACACGAGCTTTATGTGCATGCACACACGAGCTTATGTGCATGCACACACGGGCTTTATGTGCATGTACAGACGTGGCCACAGTTTTGGGGGGCAGAGTTGGAGCCATCAGGGTGGTCTGAGTTTGAGCCACTCTTGGCTTAAGCTTGCTTGAGAATTCGGCTCAAACTCGGATCACCCTTTTTGGCTGAAAGTTTGCCACCCAAAATTGTGGCCATGTGTGTAGTGCAATAATAAGGCAGCATGCGAAGCACGTGTATAGTGTGAGAGCAAACTGCCGAAAAAAAGGTTATAAAAAAATAATCTCAAAATGATGCGGTGAGCTGCCTGTTCTGCTAATCAGCAGTCCCATTTGGACGGGGTGATGGAGGAAGAGTC
>LRSR01010834.1:0-21635 GCA_001579985.1 Hypsibius dujardini | reverse complement strand
AGATAACAAGGCAACAAGTAAGTTTGCAAGTGGCAGACAGGCAGACTTAAAGACCGACAAACTGGCAGACACAAAGATCGGAACACAAGCAGGTAGACAGACAGGCAAAAAAACTGATGGACAGACAGAAAGATAAAAAGATGAGACAGACGGGTGGACGGACAAGCAGATAGACGACGGACAGACAGGCCGACAGGCAGTCATACAAGCAGACAGACAAGCAGACAGAGAGAGACACACAGACAAACAGACAGAAAGACAGACAGTACGATAGGCAGGCAAACAAATAGACAGACAGACGATCAACAAAAAACTCAAAACTGTCTAAACCTTTTGGTTTCAAGTCGCGCTTCAAGCTGTGCTTCAACATCGTTTCGGTGGCAAAGAGGGAGCCCATTACGGCGTTAATCTGCTCCAGAACGAGTCGAATTCTGGCATAAGCTTCTAGCGGTGTCATCTTCTTTTCTAGAATGAGTCGGTCGATCTTGTTTATTATCAGGATCGGTCTGATGTTTTCCAGCCATGCCTGTCGGAGAACCTACAAGTCAGCCACACAACCAAAACATCAATCAAGGAGCCTGGTGAGTGCTGTACGAACTTGGCAAGTCAGGTCAGTTCCAGTTTATTCATCCAAAGCTCCCCGAAATAATGTTCGAAAGCATTTGGTCTGAGGCACAATCGATTAAAGGCTAAATTTTGGATACAAAGGAGCTGTAGAAATAAAAATGATCCACATTGAGTAGAATCAATCAATCAACCAATTAACCAAGCTGCCCACCGTGTAACTGTGTTCTAACCTGAACCGTCTGCGGCGCACATCCCTCCACCACGTCCACCACCACGACTGCGCCGTCACAAATCCTCACGGCCGTGGACACTTCTCCCGAAAAGTCCACATGTCCTGGCGAATCAATCAAATTAATGAGGTAATTCTCCCCGGTGTCGATTGTATGATGCAGTGCGATGGCGCTGGACTTCATGGTGATGCCGCGCTCCTGCTCATCCGGTCGACTGTCCATGTAGCGCAGTCGACCGGCCATCCGCTGGGAGATGATGCCGTTAGACGCTACCAACGAGTCGGCCAGGCTAGTTTTCCCTGGAAAATAACCAAATACATCGATCAATCAATCAACCGAAAATCATCCATTATTTTGTATTTAATATGAAGTAGACAATCGTTCAATCAACCGACAACTTCAGCAATACAAATAATTTTTTTTCAAACAGAATCGATCGATCAATTAAGCAACAGCTTCTCGAATGGATTATTTATGGCGATTTTTGAGGCAAATTTTAATGATGTTAACAGCAGTGTGGCCGGATGCCACTGTGGTGGGCGTTACGGACAAGGCTACTTACCATGATCGACATGAGCGAGGATGCAGATGTTGCGTAGACGATGGGCATTTCGGCGGAGAACCACAAGTTCCTCTGCGGACAGTGTTCGCATTGTGACGATTTAATGGCGTGACGCTTTAACCACGTAAAAGGTTTGAAATCAGACGTACGGATAAACAAATTTTTTTATTTAGCATATATTAAAATTATTAGCAATAAAAAATACGAATACGGTACTCGCAAGTTATTCACCCTCTCGCCGTCACCGAGATGACGGACAATAAATATCCATGAGTTGCGAAATCCCTAAATTCACCAATCAATCAATCAATTGATTGCATTTCATACAACGAATACCAATACACACGTGGCAAAAACCTTAGCCTAACCGAGTTAAGCCATGTAACTCGTTTACGGTATGACTTTATCCACAGCTCGAGTGAAATAGCTTAACTCGGTTAACGCAAGATTTTCCACGTGTGTACTTAAGGAGAGTGGCTATGATTGTCGGGCGACTTTTAGTGCCCCGTTCGTTGTAGAGTACATGAAGAATTTAGTGTAATGAATCTACGTATAATCCCTTCTACGTACTAGTGTTGGCAACTGGAATTAAGGGCATTGATTACTGTATATTCATTATTATTAATTATCACCATTATCATTATTATTATTACCTAATAAACACCTGGTGCACAAACGGCAACAGCTAGACAGCCAGAGAGACAGGCAGAGACATGCACTGGACAGACAGACAGACCAACGTTATTTCATTCTCCTGCATATACTGTCGGCACAGTTTCGCGAAAGTCAAACGTTGATCTATTACGTACTTGACGCTCCGCATCCCACTGAATTCCTGTATATATGGCTCTGTAGGAATTTGTAGGAACACACAAAACGACCATGCACTGCACTGTACTTTACAATGGTAATTTAACACTCTCACCAGTTATACATATTCCGGGCAATCTAGGTACATTACTAAAGAGTTTTCGCAAACGGTATATCGCACGGTATAGCGGTACAGTATAGAAAAATGAACTGGGGTCAGAGAGAGTTTTCTATACTGTACGGCTATACCGTGAGATATACCGTTTGCGAAAACTCTACTGTGTATGTAAGTACAAGTAGATCGTAGATAGACCAGCCCTGGCCGAAGCCCGATGGAGTAATTTAGGCGCCAAGTCAGGCCTACAGCTGGGCTAATTATTAAACAGACATTCGCTTTTCTTTCCGAACATAAAATTGTCACAAAGACACTGTTTCTAAGCCGTACAAAGGTGTTATAAAAACTGCTATTTGCCAATGCAGTAATCACAAATTTGTATGCATATAGAGTAGTATTACAACATGTCATGTCGCTTAATCATCGCGTAATGCGTCAACGATGACCTCGCTTCATCAAAGTTGCCCTGTTCCAAAATCCCTGCAGCAACAAAACATCAACATTTTTATACGGTAAATTAAAAAACCGTATATGGTATGCTTCCTTTTTGTGATGAAGAAAAAATATTTATACCGGTCATAGAATATCCCGCCCGGAAGTCCTCCGCGGAAATCTCCGACGTTAGTTTCATACAAAAATCCGGCGTTTCCCCGTCGTCGTCGTCTCCGGCCTTAAACCGGCCCTGGATGAACATCACACCGGAAGGGGCGTGGTTGAAGATGCGGCCCTTTGTCTCCCGTCGCGCCACCCCGGCGATCACTTCGATGATCCGGCAGTGATTCCTACTCCACCACGTCGTCTTCAGGATCCAGTGCCGGTTCAATCCGCTCTTCACATAACTCTCGTCGGGATAGAGGAAGATCTTGCTCGGCCGTCGTCCGTTTTTGTAGTTTAAAATTTTCCGACAATTTTTCCCGCGTTGCTCGTAATAAAAGAGCTGCACCATGATGCTCAGGAAATCAGAAGAAATGTTTTTTTCAAGAGACCTTTTGCCTAAAACGGAAAGTGATAGATTGTTTACATGGGTAGTTCAATTGCTTTTTCTCCAAGCGTTTTAGAACTACGATGTAAGACTTTGTATATAGTGAGAAGAGAACGTCGGAAACAATTAGGTCAAACCGTAAATATGATTGATTGCCTGTGTGTGTGGGGATGCCTGCACAGTTTACGTAGGCATTGGCTTTATTATTATTGATTAGAAAGAAAGTGCGGGGCGGATTATTGATTTAGTTTGTGCGCCTGCACTGCTGCGCTCTTTGCGATAATCGTTTTTCCTTTCCCGCGCTTATTCTTCCAAGACACACTGCCAAGAAGCCGCAACATATGGTGAAAGATCTTTTACTAGCTGCGTTGGTCTTAATACTATTAGCTGACTGATTACAAAAAGCTCTTAGTAATTAATTATTAATTGAAATTCGAACTTTTTTTCCCACCAAACTTTCAGAATCGGTAACTGTAAAACAAAATTCAACGTGCAGAGTTTAAATTCGTTGGCGGCTTTCGACGAGTGGGGATGGTCCTAGACGATCGCCACACTCCAACGGCGCTTTCCCTTAATTAATAAGAAGAGTACAGTATTTATATTATACTTGATTGAAAAGATATTTTTTGGCTCATCGACATTGCATGGTTTTTTAATTATTTAAAAACTCATGTCTACCATCTAGTTCGTTGTTAAATACAAGGTCAAAACATTTAACTTAAAATGCAAGACTTATTCTAATAGGATAGACCCCGTGATCTTTGACAAATAACAGAAGCTTACGAAAGAAGTTTTAATTCGATTTATTTATTCCTTTAAATTTGTTCCTTTAAATTAGTCCATTAGTCTGATTGTAATGTTATTAATTTTACTTTTTAAAGCAACTACTACATCATTTATGTATGCGATCATGTGCTGTATATGAAACGCACGTATCCACCCACATAAAATACAAAGAGTATTCAACCGAAAGAGGCAACGCCCAGTCTGCACTCACACGTACCTTTCTTATCCCACAGTTTTTGCCGCGTCCAATTCACACTCTATGCCGTCCGAACGACGCGGGTAAGCGATCTGCCATCCATGTATCCAAAGCACATTGATTGGAAAAGTCCAAGCGAAAAAAACTGCTTGAAGATGACTAAAAAGTCGTATTTACCGAAGTAACAGTTACGGTCATTACTTACGACAGAACAAATGATTCAAACTGGAAGGCCTAGGACGGAATATCGACTCCGCAACATTTTTAGCAATAATACAACAAAAGTCCAGAATGCAGTTGAACAAGTGGACGAAAGAGATCAACTTAGCTTTAACTCTCGCATGCGCCAATTTAAGGAGTTCATGTAGGAGTAAAAGATCAGAAACAGTGAAACATTGAAACCCTGCAATTTCGTTGTCGTCGTCTTTAGGAGATCTAAAAGATAGGCTAGCTTCCGTGTGCTTTGATCCGTGGCCTCTATCTCCTTATCTTCTTGCACGAGAGATTCCCCGGTTCTCCGGTGCAGTACTACAGTATACACTGTAGGGTTGGTCTCATACTCGCCCTTCTCATCCTCATCAACTGTCCGGCAGACTATGCATGCAGCTCGCATCCACAACGCTGGCTCATCAATTTCCATCCCACGTACCCCGACCGCTATCTCCGGGCGTCCTATCATCTCTATCAACCGGAAGAAAATCCTCCCATTCTCGCCTCAATATAAAAGCCGCAACGATGCCAAGGAATTGCCAAGCTCCATCCGAATTTTTCCATTTGCTGACTCAGCTCTCTCAATCACCCCCAGGGATGGAGCCTCACCAACCATCCACAGATACTCGAGGGAAAAGAAATTAAAGACGATGTGATCGATACACACCCACATAGATTCGGGAACGGGGGACCCTGTCCGCTATCTTCTCAATCGGGAACTGCGCGGTCGCTTGATTGAGTTTGCTACTTTTCTAAACATGAGTGTCGGCCTGCCTGCCTGCCTGTCTTTCAAAACATACAGCACTGTCTTATTTGGAGAGAACGGAGACCGCGGCCCCTGATCTGTACACAGCTCCTGTGTGGGCATATTCAAGGAGGCCATAACCCGGTTACCACTTTGTCCCCTTGCGCTGGTCTTCCCCTTTGGAAGTTAAGATTGGATGTTTTCCTGCTCACTTGACAGGCCGCGGCCGTTAAGGGGATATCTTGTGGGCGACATAAGGAGGCTAGCCGAGGCAATTACGCCGTCCGTCCGGTCCGCACGTCCTCCCTTCTACTGCTCCTTCCGGTTGTTTGCATGCATGAATAGTTTCTGCCTTTTTCTCATCCTTAAAGTAGGTTTCGTAGGGTGGTTAAGTGGGCTGCGGGTGAATTTGTCACTGACGGTTCGCCCGGATGCACCAATTTTGAACCTGGAGCATTTAGTGTTCTTATTGTCAGCTTACTTACGCTTACTTATCAAATCTTCTCTGTCGAATTGACTTGACTCAAGTCAGTCAGACAGACAGTCAGTCAAGTTATTCGACTACCTGTCTTTCTGTCTGTCCGTCCGCCTGTCTGACTTGACTGACTGTCTGTTTGCCGCCTGTTTGCCAATCAGTCTGTAGTAACTCGCAGCGGGCGGAGCTGATTCCCCGTAATTATCCTTGTAAGAAACGGCCTTTGGAGAGATAACTCAAAAGTTTAACGAAGAGCCCTTTTTGCTAGCAGTCATCCCATCATCTGTGGAAAATTCAAGACGAATCAGATCAATGATGCCTATATATTTTAGAATGGTAAAAAATAGTAAACAAGAATGCAACTTATGGTTGAGTAATACTGTGGCTGAACAAAAGAATAATGCCAGCAGCAGCAGCCGATGAATGCATAAAGCTAATGCAAGAGAGAACAAGAAAAAACAAGGTAAACGAAAACAGAAAATGAAGACCATGAGAACCTTGAAAAGCCGCTCCGATCGGGTTCGTTTTTTGGTGCCACTGGTGAGCGAGCGTGCAAGAGAGATTGTCCTCAGACTACCACATGCTGTAATCAACGTCTTCGTTGGAGAACATGATGAAGTAAGCAAACATGGTGAGATAAATGACAATATTGCCGGATATGACTAATCCGGCAGCTCCCCACTGAATCTGCAAACACATCAGACAAAGGAATAAGACACATCCAGACAGATAGACAATCAGACAAACAGGTAAGCAAGCACAGGCAGAAAGGGAGACATGACAGGCAGGCGGACAGACTGACGAACGAACAGACAGACAGATAGACAGCTAGACAAACAGGAATCTTGATCGAGACTAAAACATACGCAAACTATAAGGCAGATAGACAGAAACATAGTAAAACCTGAGCGAAGAGCCGTACCACTTCAACTCTGGCCAATATAATTGGTAATCCAAACGCCGACACCATCAGGCATGCTACGAGGAATATGGCGACATCTAGCGGTGCCGAAGATCCAGCTGTTCCTTCAGTGTAGCGCTTGGCCACAGCAAGGGGAATGGGTGCGAGGACGTAGAAGAACAGGACGAAGAACGGATACCAGTTTCTGAAGAAAAAAAAACCTTTCCTCATGAACAGTATACATATCGAGAGGCAGAGGTGCGGAATGAGAACTGAATACCACATACTAATCAGTCAAGCAACGAATATCACGCTATCATTCCGAAACGAATACACCTTTTGGATCAGTCACTAGACAGAACCAATCAATCAATCGATCAACATTAAATCGCCAGGGTAAATCCATTGACCAATCAATCAAGCAACCAACGCTGCTCTAGTCTTGTGTAAATTTAAAAGCCCAAAAAATAAAAATTATTATAGTAAGTGAACTGAGTAATAACGTACCCATAGCCCGGAAGAGCACACGCGAGAAATAGGAACGTCATCCCAATCGACCCACAGAAGGCCAGGCAGACAAGCCTACAAAGGAAAGCAAAAACACAAACACCCTTTTAGTCTACACTCTACACAATTTTTTTTCCATTTTCCTCCCACAATCCATTCCATTGCGGTAGAGATGAGATGTCAATTCCACTCACGCTGCAAAAGACATTTGGGCCATGATTAGAACGGAGATGAAACAGCAGACGTGTACGAAGGCAGAATACGGTTTATTTCCAAATTCCAAACAAAAAATGTGCAATGCTTGTCAGGGACGTCTTTAAAATAAATTTCTCAATTTACGCCTTGCCAACTTTCTGGCATGAAAAATGAAAACACTTTTGACCTGCCCCTGCATGGTTTGATCTCTAAACCGTGGCAAATCGGTTTGGAGATATAAACAACCGGAGTAAACCATAGGGAGATGAGATAGGAAAATGTCACAGCTTCTAATCAAAGTTCAACAAGGTCTCAACTGATAACGATTTCACTCTTTTTGCTTACCTTTGATTCCGATCATGGTTGCAATGGAGGATGTGCAGGCTCAGCGGGGCAAGGCCAGAGAAATCCTGGCAAATCCGGCGGACAATGTCGGTAATCTCGCGTTTAGGGTGGCGGAACAAGAACTGAAGCGAAGGCCTTTTTTTGGAAGTAAAAAACGTAAACAAAGCGCCTGAGGTGGCCACGCCTCCTGCTGCCCCAATAGCCTCCCCCCTAACCACTACGCAGACGAACAGAATGTATAGCCAAGCGAGTCAGGCGACTTTACTCGGCCGGTCCATGAAAGTGATACAGTGCGCCAGTTAAATAGCTTGACTCAGTTAGCTAAGCATTCTGTCTGCGAGTATATTTTCCAACTCCAGTGTAAACCGCCTCGCCTGGAGTTGGATCGTGGATGAGTCCATTCCAATTCCAATTTATCTGGAACTTTTGCACAGCTTGTCACGGGCATGTCCTCATTCCGCACGTTCCTTTCGACCTAGTTCACTTCATTACTAATACTGATATGAGATCACTGGTGTGATCATGTTTTTAGTCACAGTTTTCGGTCCCTTTGTTCTGGGCTCTAACCCTGGGAACGCACGTTCCGTTTTGTTCTTTGAGGAGCTCCGCTCCCCGTCGTACTTAAGGCCAAGCTTTCTCTCTTGTACGAGGCACAACTGTTTCAATCTCTCTTCTTCACGGCTACCGAAGAGTTCTTTCTTCCCGACTTCCATTAAACTCTCCATGCAACATGACTCGCATGTAACATTATACTAGAATGTTTACGTGAGCCGCCGTACGGGCGACAAGCTTTGCGGAAAAAACTATTAGTCTCGGCGTCTATGGCAGGGCCTAAAATAGTGTCTATTAATAGAAAAAATGCATACTTTAAAAAAAAATGTGCATCTTTATTACAGAGCTGAAATAACGCGAAAAACGTACGGGGAAAGCATCTAATTATCCTAATTATCTATATTCCTAGTTTTTAATGATGATAATTCGTAAGAATAACTCGTGAGCAGTTGACGAAACTGCTGAAATTAACCCCAGGGAGTTGTAGATCATTAGTTTTTTGCTATTTTAGACCCTGGTCTATGGGTCAACCTGTATTTTTGTCTGCCGTATCTAGATTCCTGAATGTGGTAGGTGAATGCATGGTGGCGAATATTTTTTTCCGCGAAGGAACATATATTACTGTATTTTCGCGTTAGACAGGGACAGTTGTACTGGAGTGGAACGTGTGCACAGCTTGTGTGCACCGTACACACAGCACAAGCGCCGCGTGGCCGATTAAACGTTCCACAGCTCGTACGCTGTCCCTGTCTAACGCGAAAATACAGTAAGATTTAAGTATTTGAAATAGAGATCTCACACAATTTAGCCAGATGTAACTGGCAATCCTTGCTAGCTTCGCCGTACCGGTAACTTGCCTCATAAGTCCGACAATCAATTTTTAGGTGTGACGAAGGGTTCGGTCACTTTATCACCAAAAGTCCTTGAAAACTGATGAAAAATTATCAATTTGAGTAGTTTTGAGAGGCAAAATTGGCTTGAAAATGTGTAAAATCAAATCAATTTCAACTTCAAATCAAAAACGGATTCGATTTGATTTGATTTTGACATTTTATGCCATCCATACCTCCACGTGAGGACTCTTCATGCATATGAACACTCTATTTGTCCTATTTCTCTATGCTTGTGATATTACTCGAGGGAAGATTCCTCATCGCGCAGAGTCTAATGATTCTGAATTGCTGTGCACCATTTAATCACTCTGCTAGTTTATCTGACAGAATACTCATTTGGGACGAGTTTCGGAGATGGATTTCAAAACGTCTACAATTTGTTTTTCTAAACTAGTTCAATATTATTGATGATTTAAAAAATTTATTTCATCGGCGAATCTCCGAGAACTTTTTTTAAGAAATATCAAAGTTACGAAAACACTGCAATATTCCGTTTTGCTTTGATTTGTAATGGCGCTTCTTCGAAATGCACTAAATGTGATTATTTTGACACTGTCCTATCCCAAATTTATTTGAAACCGATGGGTGCCAACCAAATAGGTTTCGGAGAAAGGGGGTGGAGCTATAGACAGTTTTCAAAAAGTACTGAAAATTCCAGTGAAGCTTTCTAGAGTTGGTATGTAGCTTCGCCCCCTGATGTTAAAAAAATAATAGTATTTGGACGATGCCAATAGATTCCCAATTAAATTTGATGGGGCAGCATCAAAATAATTATGTGCATAATAATTTAGTGCATTTCGATAAATCCTCATTTTTACAGGAAAAATCAAGCAAAACGGAATACTGCAGTGTTTTCGTAACTTTGAAATTTTGTAAAAAAAGTTCTTGGAGATTCGGCGATGAAATACATTTTTAAAGCATCATTAATAATGTTTAAATTGAACTAATTTAAAACTAAATTGGAGAAGTTTTGAAATCCATCTCTCTAATGGCCCCAACTAAACTATAACGTATCCTTAGAAGAGGGCATGCAATGCTGCTGTCCTCAAAAAAATATTTATGTGACTTCCATTTCTAATGCAAAATTTTGAATTATGCGGTTTGCCGCCGAGCGGGATGACTTAGCTGGGAATCGTACAACTGTAATTTTGCTCGCATATAGCCCGCAGCTTAACCGCTCGATCATGAAAAAGGGGACAGCATTTGTGGTTTTCTCATTTCACGTCTCCTTATCTGTAGTGTTAATAATTTGAAGACTCAATGTGCCATATGTAATGTAGTACATTGGTATGGCAGGTAGTAAGAAACCAGCAGTCGTATGATATGTTCCACCTACTCTGTCAACGGTGTAATGCATGGTCGGGTAAGTTAAGGTGCCTGGATTTCCAGCGTATTTCCTTACCCGAGGAGTCATTAATTAAATGTTACAGGGTCACGGCGAAACAACAGCATGAATGATGGTAATTAATTAACGTATACGTATGTCACCCCTGTCAAAGGACCGATGCAATGCGTAACAAATATATTTTTGCCAAGTCGTTTACCATAAATTCGGGTTAGGACATTATTTTGTAAGAAGAAACCGTTCCTGAGTGATTGTAAAAGACGGAAGCAGGACATTTTCGGTCCCTATATATAAAAGGTAGCTTTCCGAAGTCAGTCTCCAGTTAACGGTTTTGCTTGGTTTTGTCGCTTCAATTCCTGTTCTGATAATCAAAAAGGTATGCGCGTTTGTACTGCATTCTTAAAATAATATTTTTTTGCGACCCTCACAATTGGGAATTCAATTAGATAGCTACCGATATTTATTTTTCTTCTTATATATAGGAAGAAAAATAAATATAGTTGGACTTGTTTTATATACTGTCCAAATTTATATTTATTTATTTCTATATTTATTAATAAATTATTACTATGTCTATATTATTTTTATTATTTTTGTTTTTGTTTTTAAATTTATTTATTTCTATATTTATTATTACTGGTATTTTTTTATAGCTTTAATTATGTTTTTATGTATCCTCATATTTTTTTCTAGGAAGCATAGGCCGTCGATTTTGCAAGGATGAAGGGGATGATGCTTGCCGTTTTGTTGGTTGCTGTGTGCCTTTTGAGCACTCTTTCCGTCGTAGAGGGAGGCCTCCAGATCCTGCACAAGGAGTGCATCGACAAATGCGCCCCGAAGAAGTGGCATCCCGTCCAGTACGGCCTCTGTTGGGAGCCCTGTGAGCGACAACTCCATCTTCATGAAGTCGGCGACATTGTCAGCGGAGGCCTCAACGCCATCGGCAGCATCGGCAACGGAAAGAAATAAAGGCTACATGACGGACGAAGGAGTCTTTGACCTGCGGCTTGGTTGGCTACTTGATCTACATGTACAATATTTGAGATGTTTCGTCTGACACCTCGGTTTCTTTTTTGTTCGTTTCTCCATTCATTGCTATATTTAGAACAAAAAGTTTGTATCGTGACAATCATAGACGCTTCAAATATAATACTAGGGGTCTTAAAATTGATGTTTTAGAAATCCATGTAATCGGATCGTTTAATTGTTCTTGTGATCAAATCAGCAGATCTGATTCTCAATATGAACTACTGTACCTACCGAAGAATATTGAACGGTAGCACCTTTCTTTATTTTACTGTATATTGAGACAGCATACAAAAAGGGTCTTTAGCTTTAACAGTTGCAATATGGGTATTCTTAACCACACTACAGGGTTATGTGGACTGTGTTGATTGGTAAAATTAGTAAAAGTTACAGACTGGGGCAAGGATTAGATAGTAACCACCTAGAAAATTAATGTTTTGGTAGTCCTGAAAATCGTTTTAAGAAATATTTCTTCTTTACAAAAACTTGAACATGAAAGTACCAATCAGACATTTGTCATTCACGTTCCGCTGAAAATGCACGCGTTGTCTTAACAAGCAGAGAATACGTTGATACAATTTCTGTAGGGATCCATGGTCAACCCTGGCTGCTAAGGAATGCAATATGCCCGCCAAAAATTGCAAAATTAGTCACTCGAAACAACTAAGAATAGATAATGCCAAAATTACAGTGCAGTAAAAATGCCTGAAAGGGTTGAATATGTTTAAGTGTAAAGGCTCTGAAATAAATTGGATGGAGATCGGATCTAAAAGTATTACTCGTAAGAGAGCTCATCGGACAGCATTCGCAATTGTTTGATCTAATTTTTTATGTAATTAAGGAGGAACGAGAAATCGCCTCGTAGGTGTAAATAACCCAAATGAACCGGCACATTATTACTCGAACAAATTAGACAGCGAGACCATCAGCATTCATCCGAGAGAGGCCAAAAAAAAGCCTAGCTGTCATTACACAATGCCGGTGCGCTGGTGCCTCGATTTCCGGTAAGACATTCTTCTACCTTCCTGCAGCAACTGTGAGTACCTCAAACGAGAACGGTTCTCCTAAACGAGGAAACAGCGGTGTAATAATAATTAATTTCCCATGTTCAGATATCATGATCGTGAATAGGCGAGAAAATATTTCTCAGAGTTCCTTTCTTAGCGCTCGCTGGGTTAGTGTTTTTGCCCCCACAGTTCATGCAGGAACTTTTCGCGACAATGCGGCGCGACAAAATACTCATTAATTTTTTCTCCCTCTGTTCTGCCCTCGAAGGTTCAGCGAAATTAACAAAATTCACACTCCAGCCAGGTCAGAGAAGATATATAAACACCGTACCATCGCGGCAGTTGAAATAACTCAAAACATTTTCTCCACTTTTACTACTGCTTCTCAGTCTTGGTCTTTCGCTGTCCTTCTTCCGCTCCTTCGAAGGGTAAGTTCAACGATTATGCTACAGATTGTTCCTGTTCGTGACTAATTTTACCACGCTCTTCAAGTTTTTGTCTTCACTTGATTTTTCACATTTTTTATATTCTTATTTAGGAAATCGTTTCCTCACGCAATCGTCGCCTGAAAAATGAAGGGAACCCTGTTGGCTCTGCTGTTGGTTGTGGTGTGCCTGCTGGGCGCCTTCACCGCCGTCGAGGGCGGTTTGCAGCTGCTGCACAAGGAGTGCATCGACAAATGCTCTCCCAAAAAGTGGAACCCCATCGCGTACGCCCTCTGCTGGGAGCCGTGCGAGCGTCAGCTTCATCTCTCCGAGGTGGCGGAAATTGCCACCGGTGGACTCAACTTTGTCGGCAGCATCGGCAACAAGAAATAAATATTCGTTAATAAGCAATAACCGTACTCATGCATATATCGCCATTTGTACAATTGTTTCATCGGGTTCTTTTTACCGCAATCATATATATCGTAGTGGCGTTATTTGTCATCGTTCCTACATGCAAACGTGAGATTTTAATTTCATGAAAGAGGGAAGCAAAATGTCAATGAGAACCGAATTAAAAGTTAAACGAAGGCTTCGTGGTTTTCCGTTCGTATAATGTGGATAAATGAACTGAACTGCAATGCTGATTTATTTGGTATTGTTGTTCCCTTCGCCGTAGGTTCTGTTTGGTTCTTGTTCCATTCTACTCGCCACTGCCGTTTTGTGCATGTTCCTTTTTGCATTCTTTCGGTTCAGTGCCGTTTCGATTCGGTTTCGCGTTCAATTTTTGTTTGGTTTTTCCAGTTTTATTATGGTTGATTCTTTATTTCAAACCGATTCAACGCCTGTTCCTTCATCATTCAAATCATCATCGAATTCAAAATGAGTTTGAAACACTATTTTTATATAGATCTGTTTGGTGATGAATATTAAAATATATTTTGGCGGTAAAGTTTAGGCAATTTTTTCCGGTAATATTTCCAATTTGGGAAAAACACTGGGCGATTCGCTTTTCTTTGATTTTCAATGTAAAAATTGTGATCTTTAGAATTATGTTAGAAATGAGCTTTTTTCGAATTCAATTTTGAGTCGATTAGCATCAGCCAAACAAAAATTTGGAAGTCAGTGGACTGAGCTATAGACCGAAATTGGTCCTTTTTGAAAGATTCCCAAAGATTCCCGCCCCCTGATACCCAAAAATTATTTGGCTAATATCGATGGACTTGAAATTAAATTTGGCATGAGATAGTGTAAAAAAATTATATTTCATTTAGTTCTAAAAATCACCAGTTTTACAATAAAAACCAAAGCAAGCCAGGACAACGAAACCTTCCAGTCTTTCCCCAACTTTGAAGTATCACCAAAAAAAAACTTTGCTCGACTTTACCGACAAAATAAATTTTTGCATTCATCATTAAAGTAGTTGCAACAAATGAAACAATCTGTCGAAGAGATTCTGAATTTGACACTTGACTAATGCCTCAAGAAAGAATTTGATGAACCTTCGGCCAACAAACAACAAAGAAATAGCAACGAATGGCACTCAGTCCTAATTATCAATAGCACATTCCCTAAAATTTGTTCTGGAGAACGCAATCAGCCTACTTAATCACAACTGTTGCATATTAAGAACAGATATACATGACAGACCATTTATTCAGAGAACAGGTAAAAACCGGTCCAGAAACGGAACTAACAATTAATTCACCGTAAATAAACCAGAGCCGTGCCTGGATTTGCAGGCCAATAATCAGCTGCAGCTAATGAATTATGCAATTAATTATTGCTTCTGGCCTCCAACTCTGAGGGGCTTTACAGTAGCAGCCATAGAGAGGGATATATAACTCTAAATATGGATCAGAATAAAATCAAACGTTTTACACAATTAATTCGCTGTTCCTCGGTTTACTCCTCAATTCGGTTCAAGGTAAGCCGTTTTGTCTTCCCCGTTCTGTGCCATGATATAAGCAGTCATATTATTCTACTTTTAAAATTATAAAATAGCGGTATAAATATTTTAGAGGCTGATGAACTGTATTTTGAGCATTTGAGTGTTCAGAAATATTAATTTTTATTATGTCAATTGTTACATCTTTTTTTTGCTATATATTCTTGATTGTCTTTGCAGGAATCTGTTCCCGGAACAAAACAATCTCCACCAAAAATGAAGGGAGCTATTATTTTTGTCGCTGTCTGCCTGATCGGCGCAATGATCTCCTCGGTGACTGCGGAGGCCCCGATTAAGCTCCTCCACAAGGAATGCATCACTCAATGCGCCTCAAAGAAGGCCAACCCTGTCGCGTACGGTCTCTGCTGGGAACCTTGTGAGCGCAAACTCCATCTGCAGGAAGTGAGCGGGGTTGTCAGCGGCGGCCTCAACGCCATCGGCAGTATTGGTAACGGGAAGAAATAAGGACGTCTCTTATATTGAAACTGTATGAAAAACCTTCGTTGGTTGATTTCACTAGCACTGTCTGCAAATACCGGCATCATATGCCTACATGTGCAGAGTTTAGTTATGAAAGATTGCTTTCGTGTAATCTGTTTGTTCGTTTTCAATTGTTCCACTGGTTGCGAGATTTGAGTTTTAACAAACAAAACGATATGCAAAAATAAAAGACCTGGAGAGAATATTGATGGCTAGCGTTGCTCGCGCGAGAAATGGTACGAAATGTGCGAAAATACAAATGTTAGCAGTGTAGCTCTTACAGTACTACAGGTGCCGGCAGCAAAGTTGGACCAGTTTGCGCGCCATCGCACAGCTGATTGGTTTCTTTTGTAACAACCCATCTCACATTGTTTTTGAGTAAAACCAAGTCAGCCGTTGTAAAAAACCATTTGTTGACGTTTGAACAATCAACCATGCTTGCTCCAATTAATTCTGAAACGAGGGGCGCCATCTTGGCCCACCATCGAAACGGCCATTCTCATAGAAAAATAGTCGATGCTTTGTTTGACCTGGCCTTTTCGGTTTCGAAGTCTACTGTCACTCGCGTTATCACGGAATTTGAACGGGAGAAGCGAGGAATCCTCAAACCAGCAAAAAAGCTCGATCCCCAGTGCCTGCCGTCCAAGCGTACCAAGGATCTCATCAGAAAAGTGAACGCAGCGACGAATGTGGATAATCCTCCCACCCTGGACCAAATGACTGAACGGTACGATGTCTCTGAAAGGACAATTCGTCGAGTTTTGAGGGAAAATCTGCAATCGGACTGGTTGAAGAAGACCAAAACGCATGCCCTGTCAAACAAGCAAGTGCAGCAGCGTCTTGACTGTGGACCTCGGTTTCTCAAGCTTCTGAGGGTTGATCGATGGAAGTATGTAGTGTTTTTTAATGAGTTCTGGCAGTCTATGAATGATTGTGGTGGAATCCGGGACTGTTACTACCGGAAAAAGGGAAAACCAGTTCCGGAAAGTCGCACCAAAAAGTGGAAGCAGACATTCCCCAAAAAGGTGATGTGCGCCGCAGGAGTGTCGTACTGCGGTGCGACGGGCATCTACTTTGTCCCACCGACCAGCGAAGTCAATTCAGCGTTCTTCCTCAACAATATCGTGAAGCCAATAGTAGAAAAAGACGTCCCCAGACTCTACCCGGGAGAAAAACACAAAGTCGTCCTCGACTTTGATAGAGCTTCCAGTCACACGACGCCTGCGGTTTATTCCTACCTCAAATCATAAAAAGTCAAGTACATCGGGAAAGAGGATTCAATGGCCAACAGCCCTGACCTGAGTCCTATGGATTTCGATCCGAACGGGATTTTTAAAAAATCAATTTTTGAGAAAAAACCCAAAGGCATCCCTGTTTTGCAACGTGCAGCGCGCCAGGTCTGGAAGGAATTCCCACTTAGCGTTTGTCGCTATGTTATGAAATCCTGGAAAGGAAGGGTGATTCAAATGCTAGACGCAAAGGGCTTTCAGATTGAAAACGCAAAAAAATAGAATAAAATACACACAACGGTGAAAAACTCGTTTGCGCAAACTGGTCCAACTTTGCTGCCGGCACCTGTACAATTCGGTTGAAAGGTTTTTTGGCGGGAGATGACACTCACTTGGGGCGATTTTCACAGATGGATTTCAAAACGTTTCCAAATTTTTTCATACATTAGTTCAATATTATTGATGGTTTAAAAAATTTATTTCATCGGCAAATCTCCGGGATTTGTTTTTACGAAATTTCAAAGTTACGAAAACACTGGAATATTCCATTTTACTTTGATTTTGATTGTAAAAATGGCGATTCATCGAAATGCACTAAATGTGATTATTTTGACACTTTCATATTCAGAATTTCATTTGAAATCAATGGGTGCCAACCAAATATGTTTCGGACATAAGGGGGCGGAGCTATGGACAGTTTTCAAAAGTACCAAAAATTCCAGTGAGGCTTTTCCAGAGTTGGTATGTAGCTCCGCCCCTGATGTCCAAAAATTAATAGTATTTGGATGATGCCAATAAATTTTCCATTAAATTTGAGATGGGGCAGCATCAGAATAATTATATTTAATGCTTTTCGATAAATCGCCATTTTTACAGTGTTTTCGTATATCGGTTATTATAATGAATCCGTAAAAAACATTTCATGAACATAGATTCCTCATTTTTAAGAGCCGCAAATGAGACTAACAATTTTTCATACACCCACTTTCACCCTCTCTAGCTAACAGTAAAAATTGCACAAACCCCAATACTAAATGGCGATTCATCCCGTCGACGTCACATCCGTCAAATCGATTTCCTCCCTCATCAGACAGGCAGGAGAGGACCCGCAGACACATAGTGCTTTTTCCTGTTTACAAGTCAACTGAATACGCCTTCCTCTCTCCTTCCTCCTTTCTAACTGTATGTAACGTACAGAGAGCCAGTACCGGGTAGGCAAGCTTTGGTTTCTCCTAACACGTTGCCAAGAACTGGTTCTTCGCCTGTCTCTTCGGCAGCACGCGGTAACACGAACTTTGCGTGAGGTATAGTTGCGTGAAGGCATTCTGGCTGGCTCTATACTTACTTACACTGTGTCCCTCCCTCCGGTACGCTTCCGGCGAACCCTTATAATGCAAGCACAGTGCTACCTTCCCTCCCTCATCACAACTGTGTTTACGCGACTCTCCGTTGAAATAATAAACTAGTGTCTCTTTTCGGTATATATGCATGAGGAGACTCGCAGCGAGAGCCAGCCAGCCACATCTGCCGGCACTTGAATTCAAATGCAGCGTACCGCGTACTAGTACTACACAACAGAGTATATGGCATTCCGCAACAGTTGCCGCAGCGGCGGACCCACTTGAAGAAACCTATTCGCACGTACGAGAGAGACATAAATTCAAGTTTTTGTGTGTATGTGTCTGTCGCTCGCTGTATGTGAGCTTGAAAGCCGATCGTGCATTTCGACAACGACGACGATGACGACGAGCGAAGACGTAACACTGCCAATTTTAGACATCTCTTTGGATTTTTGTGTCTGTATGTACATATACATACAGCTCATGTAGCGACTCGTACTTCCGCACAATTATCCGTCATCGTCCTTGTGTTTGGTGTCCTCTTGCTGCTTCTTCCGAGACAGGCGCTCGTTCTTTGGCCTCCTTTTTTTAATGGGCCTACTACTACACATCCCTTGTCCTTGTACTTTGTTTGTCGTGTACGACCTCTCGCTGTAAAGTAGAGACCCCTTATAGACTGTACAAATTCTTAGGACTGGAATTTCGATCAATCTGATTCCCGTTTCCAGACAAAGCGCTTTGTTTAGCTCTTGGCTACAATTGTTGTCGGTAGCGCCCGTGAAAATGGTGCAGTCGTGTATTTGTTGCGACCTGACGACAGGATGCCGGATAGGAGCCCTCTACACTATTGTAAGTGCTCATCCTCCTTCGTCGTGTTTGTTTTTTTGCGCCCGTCTACAAGTGTGGTCAAAAGGCAACGAAACGAACCGTCATCACAACGCTCCATGAATGGAGCAGTAGTGTGATTCTCGTGTTTACCGCCCTCGTGGTGAGCAAGGACAAAGGCAGTGGCGGAAACAGACAAGAAAGCAGCAGAAGGCATTGTTGTGGAATGCTGAGACACTGGAATCCCTTAAAAAACCTGCCGCAGACAAGCAAACCGAATGGCTATCAAGGAGGTGGACAGACTGTCAGGCAAAAGTTTAGACAGACAACCGGACAGGCAGACATCGATAAAATCATGCATTAAGGCAAGCAAGCTTCCAAGCATTCAGGTATCAGGCAGGCAGACAGGCATTCAGGCATTCAGACAAGCGGGCAAGTAGGCAATCTCACAGTCAGACAGGCAGGGAGGCAGAAAGACAGACAGAGAAGCTAACAAGCTGACAAGAAGCTGAACAAGCAATCAGCTTCGATACTTACTTTGCCGAAAACATATATACTATTTGCCTAGGTGATTGGTCTTCTGGAAGTGATCTTCATAATCGCCTTCAGTTTCCTGAACCATGACGCACATGCAGGTACACGGTACACGTAAAAGATTTAAGACCATAAACATATATAAGAGGGTTGCCCAACGTGAAACTTTAATAACGGTCTTGCTGTTTCGCCCTTAGTCATGCACATAATGGCGCTTTGTGCGGCCTTTATCCTTATCATAGCCGGAGCGATCCTATTTGTCGCAGTTCACAAACGACAGGAAGCAGGTACAGTACTTCCAAAAAGACCAAACAGGCTCTCAAAAGGAAAAACGGAAAACGCAGACATGCACGTACTATTTTCTATTAGAAGAGCAATTTTCTCGAATTTCATGTTAATGGCTCTTTCTATGCATGCAGGACTGTTAGTATACCTGATCATCGCAGTGATGTATGCGTTCTGCCGGGGGACCCTCATCGTCAACTTCATAATATGGCTCTGCAGCTATGATAGGTAAGGATAGTTTCTCATCCTCCATTGCTAGAATAAACTAGCGTTAGTTTAGAGAGTGGAAGGAGAGTTTCCAGCTGAGTTTATGTATGCCTCTTCAATCCAAAACAAATCGATAAGTGCCCTGGCATCGCGTGTCCTTGATCGCAGGCTCTCTCACTCTCTCACTGGCGAACCCATTGAAGATCAAGTGACGTTTCTCTACACACAGCACTAACTGATTTCCCTTGTTTTCTCTTGCTTTCTTGCAGGGATTACAACTATGAGGTGAGATTCGGCAGATGACCATGTCCATGTCCGAGAAAGGTAGACATTTCAAACAGTCGGACGTCTAAATGGATTACTACAGTACAGTATTGACTGTGAGACGGTCTTTGTACTGCGGACAGTCCAAGCGCGCTGTGATGGGTGCTAATAGAAATCGACCGATTATAAATCAACCAGTGTCGGTGTGATCTCTGATCCGGAATGTGAGGAACCTGTCAATCGCACTTTTAAAAAAATCAATCCGAACCGATCCGATCGCTCGTCAAATGGAGGTCCTTATCAAAACTGAAGGCTTTTTGTGATGACTGCAAAGTGACAAAACGGCTATTAATTTATCTGGCAAAAATCGTGCTCTTTCAGAGATGAATCCGGATTTTATGAACGCCGTTAAAATGCTCAAAGATTTTTACTGCTGCTGGGCCTTCTTTTTAAGTGGTCAACGCCCATTGCCGATGGAAGCGATAGTTCAAAATTTTAAGAACATTTTAGCAGACTTTTTGAGCTAAACGTTTGCTTAAGTGCAAACGCTAATAACATAAAATAAAAATTGCACTCTAAAATAAAACAGCACCCTAAAATAAAATACCATAAAATAAAAGATTATTTGCACCGTTTGAGTTATTTAGAAACCGAAAGGATTTTTGTTAATGGACAAGAGACGAAGGAAACAATTTTTGGAGCACTTAATAGACAAGGGGCTCTTTGTTTTTTTAGTTACCGACAACAGGAGTGATAGTTCGACTGATTCTCCACATCGTCGGAGTGATTGGTGACAGTTGGGTCATCATGTCAGGTAAACCTTACAATTAGTCAAAGCAAATAAATGAACGTCCTAGTAAATGCCTTTTTTTCAGTCTTGTCCCTGTTTCGTTACATCAAGCATCCCGAGCAGCTAGACAGGTATCCCGTCTACACCCACACTCAAGTGATTCGGGTGCACGGATAAAAGGAGCGGGAAAGCAACAAAGGAATTGGGGAGCGACCCGGGTAGATGAAGTTCTCCGATCGTCCAAGATAGATCTGCTACACCAAAGACCTGAAAAAGCATTTGGCATTTTATTCACAGATTTAATTAACATTTCTACCGGGAGTAATTGGATTTTGCATTTCGCACGAACTAACCTCGCTTTGTTTTTGCAACCGCGAGAGGGATATGCGAAGGCTCTGTTGTTGTGCGCTAGCTTAACAAAACACAGAACAGTATTAAGAATGATGGCTTCGGAAGGATATTATACAGGGGTAGACCACTTACACGGGACCACTTTTTTATTTCTCCAACCATTTGCTCCGCGGTAACTGTTTTTCAAATCTGAAAACGAAGTTCAATAGTACAATCAACCATTCCTGTTAAAACAGTTTTTCGATGGCGCAACTTGAATTATTGCCAGGAACGAGCTCCCTCCCCAAACCTGCCCACCAAGTTCAACCAGGCCTCGCGGGATTTTCCAGGCTTTTCACATGTTGTGGCAATTTTGTACTTCAACATGCAAAAAGCCTGCTTTTTCGCGATTTTCACTGGTTCTAATGTTCTAGTTGAACATTAGAAATGGAAAATGTATAAAAATCTCCACGAGCTCCTTCCTTTTTTGTTGCTCATCAAACAATTTCAACTGGAATTTCCAATATAC
>LRSR01010823.1:0-69776 GCA_001579985.1 Hypsibius dujardini | reverse complement strand
CACAGACACAGACACAGACACAGACACAGACACAGACACAGACACAGACACAGACACAGACACAGACACAGACACGGATACAAATACAGACATGAACACGGACACAGACACATAAGTTTTAAAACGTTTGTCCGATAGGTGGCTGAAGCACTCGCTTCTAAAGGTCGATACGCCCGTCGAGTAGAATCCCAAGAAAGCACCGAGAGCGTCTCCGGGGCTGGACGTCGCCAGAACCGAGCTAAAACCTCCGAATTGAACGACTATGCTGTGCCTGAGCCCGTCAGCAACCGGCTTTTTCAGCGCGAAACCAATACGCCTGAATCCACCGGCCGGTCGGCCAACTCGACGCGCGGCGGTACCAGTGCCTGTGAACAAGCCATCAACCGTCGACGAAAACGCTTCGGTAGTGTCCAGTCGCAATCGCAAGACGAAAGCACCCTGTCACCAGCCGCAGCAGCGGCGGTCTATGCTACACCCTCAAGCAGACCAGCATATACCGCAGTGTCTGCGGGGCGGGAAACAAGTCCCACAAGTACTGTGCCTAGCTATCGAAGAGCCAGAACGCCAGTTCTCGACGATTCCGATGAGGACCTTCTCAGGGAAGCGAAGGATCGGGAAGAGAGGATGCCCTTTTATTCGCGCTATTTGGCGAACAAGGCCAAGTCGAGGGAGGCTTCACCGACCGGAGATTATCGAGAAAAGTCGGCCGGCAGGGAACTAGGTGCCTCGAGTGCCTCATCAAGGGATTCGGCTTATCTGAGAAAGGGTAACGATCCTTAAGCCACCAGACACAGACACAGACACAGACACAGACACAGACACAGACACAGACACAGACACAGACACAGACACAGACACAGACACAGGCATAAACATAGATACAGACGCAGACCAAGGACAGACATTAGTGCGTTCAGATCCACAAGCGCTCATATTTTTAGTGATCTCAGTTCACATGTGCGTTTCTGTGTTTCCTTAGGCCGAAGCTCAACTAAACTAGGAGGGCGTGGTTCGGAAGACGGACAGCTGAACTGGCCGCGCGGGGTGGCAGTCACTCCCAACAACAGAGTCCTCGTCGCAGACTCATCAAATCACAGGGTTGGTAAACCTCCCTCGTAATCCCCTCCCCTAATGTTTCGCTTTCCTTTTTAAACTGCCTCCTCGTCCCGTAAATGCCTCTCCGTGCCTGTCTGTAACTCGCGCTAACCACCGTCATCGCGCAAAATACTCTTTCTGTCTTGCCCCCCTTATAGGTGAGTATCTACGACATTGAGGGTGCCTTCATCAGGTCCTTCGGGTCGTACGGCAGCGCGCCCGGTGAGTTCGATTGCTTGGCCGGGATTGCGGTCTCCTCGGACGGCAAGATCATCGTCTCCGACCGCTACAACCACCGTGTCTCCGTGCACGACCCCAACGGCCGGCACCTCCTCACTTTCGGCTCCGAGGGCCACCTCGAGTGCCAGTTCCAGTATCCCTACGGCGTGGCAGTCAGCCACAACTCCATTTACGTCTGTGACAAGGACAACGCCCGCGTCCAAAAGTTCTCCCTGGACGGACGGTTCATCAGTAAGATCGGGGGACCCGGGGTCCGCACTAATTCCCTCAACAACCCGCACTTCGTCTGTCTGTCTCCGACGGGAGACCGAGTCTTCGTTTCGGACTCGGGCAACAACCGAATCGCCGTCTTCGACTCCCGCGACGGCAGTCAGATCACGTCAATCGGCGGTGAGGGCACGACGGACGGCAAGTTCCAGTACCCTCGCGGGCTGGCCATGGATGAGAATGAGTACCTCATGGTGGGGGATGCGGGCAACAATCGTGTGCAAATTTTCGGAAATCGCGACTATCGATTCGTCTCGGCGTTCGGGTCGTGGGGCAACGTTCTAGGGGAGTTTAAGGGGATCGAGGGCGTGGCGGTGTCGCACGACGGGCAGATCCTCGTTGCGGACCGGGACAACCATCGGATTCAAGTCTTTTGATGAGTCACGTGACCCGGCCAAGCAATCGACCAATCCGCGGCTTGCTGCTTATCCTTGCCGTTTTGTGCATTGAATGTACTGGAAATCGGTTAATTTTGCTGTCGACCTCTCGGAGATGTATTACCTATTTACTGTCAGTAGTCACGTGATCCGGCCAAGCAATCGACCAATCCACGGCTTACTGCTTGTCCTTGCCGTTTTGTGCATTGAGTTTACATGAAAATCGGTTAATTTTGCTGTCGACCTCTCGGAGATGTATTACCTGGTTAACCCTGCTAGCAGTCACGTGATCCGGCCAAGCAATCAACGAATCCGCGGCTTGCTGCTTGTCCTTGCCTTTTCTCATTTGTAAATCGATTAGTTATGCTACAACTTCTCAGAGATGTTACCGGATTAATCCTGCCGGTAGTCACGTGACCTGCATGCCTTGTTTGCTTCTAGTCAAGCTGTCTCTTTTTGTATGTGTGTGATTTTCCGCCCTGTTTATATAGTTTGTACATTTAACGGACCAGTTTTGTGTGGGACCCTTTTTCCGGAAACCGTTTGCCTTGCCTTTCCTCCTCCTGTGTATGAATGTATACAGGAGTCCCTGCTTTTGCCTTTCCAGGACTACCCGATGTCGTCCACAATCGGAACAACGACTACTACTAGCGGAAGTAGTCGGCTGACGAAGGATATTTTGGGCGACCTTGACCGGACGCCTAATACATACAGCTCGAACAGCGGATATAACTACCGGACAAGATACGTCCCCAGGCTTTGAGCAAGGACAGACCTGATTTATATACGTGCTTGATCGATAGCTATAAAATAACGCTGAGCTTTTTGGCAGGGACTGTGAAAGTAGAATGCAATAACACTGCGTTTTGCAATTTTATTATAATAAATTACTTTCATAGAAAGTGGAAAGTCCCACTACAATTCGGACATCACAATTGCTGTCAGTTACAATTACGAGTGTTTAATCACTAAATTCCATTGTTTCATACCTCGCAATTCGACCAGTTATTATGCCTGTATCTTGTCTGTCTGTCTGTCTGTCTGTCTGTCTGTCTGTCTGTCTGTCTGTCTGTCACATACAGGCCAGAAAAATGTCTGTTATACAGGAGGCGATCTGTGCATGAATGTTACAAGAATTTGGTGAGTATTAGGAAGCACTCTGGGTAAGAACTTCACAGAGTCTACTGAACACTAATAACGATAAACAAAAACTGAAAAAGGACAAGGAGATTGTGCACCATTTGAGTTTGAGCCGCTGGGTTTTTTAATCTTAATCCTCGAGACTGAAACAATAGTTTCACAAATACAAGGACTAAAGTGTCTTTTTTGCCAGGGATCTTACGCTTAACATGTTGAACGGTTCAGGATTATATGGAAAAACAGCCAAGACACAATTAGGAATGTTTTGCTTTGACGACGAGGTCCCCGAGGGCCGCTTCACGCCTCATATGCGGTGTATGCCGTCTGTCATCATCCCATGTCGCAGTCGGACAGTCCGCAATCGGGAAGACCTTCGGGACCGCCTACGTAATCAATAGCATTACTGACTACAGAACATTTGAATAAAAAGCACAACAATTCCACCAATCAATACTGTTGTGTGGTATCCAACAGGTACGAGGTAAAGGCCGTTAACCAGGCCGCTTTTAGAAATCGTAACTTAACCAGGCCGGTTTTTTCAACGTTGATTTCCCGGCGCTGCAGTGCTGCCATGCCACAACAGATGACTTGAAAACATTCAGAAAAATTCTCTGACCCATTTTAGTTTGTTCCTAAGCCTCACGGTTCGAATTTGAGTCCAAAAAAAGGAAGAGAAGAATCTCAATGTAGAAGTGTGCAAGTAGTTCGGTAGAGGCGCCACTTCGGTTCCATCTCCCTGGGTTGACTTCGCAAAACCGACTTATGCGCCACCTGCTGGCCTGCCGGCCTGGTTAAGTTACGATTTCTAGAAGCGGCCTGGTTAACGGCCTTTACCTCGTACCTATTACTTACTAATAGTACAGTTCTATCAACCTAGTTAACTCATTCCTATCTACCCTCACATTCTATAATGTACTTACTCAGCTATTATCATGTACATAATTCCGCCATGTCGGCAGGAACTAGTACGTTAGATCAGGAACTATTCTTTATTCCTGACTATATAAGTGTGTATTCTACAGTAATCTGTATAGGAGAGTTCCTTCCTTTCCCCTCTAACCTCCTCTACCAGTAAAGTCTTCCTACAATTCTTCTCATATTATTCAGTCTAATAGCTTGTATATTCAGGTTCTTCCGTTCTAGTAGGGACGGAGGCCTAACAATACAATATTCGTACCATATCTCACCCGATGCGGTAGCGGCGTGGTGATCTCATCCTCAGGGTGCTCAACCTTTCTCAGAGCCATTCCGTGATTCTGTCCTCGCGGAACCTACATTCGAACGCCGTCCCACACCAGCGCCATGGAAGTCGCTTACCCCGCCGTGGGGAATGCCTAGATATTCAGTAGCATTACTGACTGCAGAACATTCGAATAAAAGCACAATAATTCTACCAATCAATACAACATACGTACCAAATCCCAACAGTCCGCCTTGAAAAAGTCCGCCCCGGGGAATGCCTAGATATTCAGTAGCATTAATGACTGCAGAACATTCGAATAAAAGCACAATAATTCTACCAATCAATACAATATACGTACTAGTTGTCGTATGTCCCATGTCGCAGTCGGACAGTCCGCAATCGTCAATACCTGTGTAACTGCCTACGTATTCAGTAGCATTAATGACTGCAGAACATTCGAATAAAAGCACAATAATTCTACCAATCAATACAACATACGTACTAGTTGCGACCGATCCGCCTTGAAAAATGCCTGGGTATTCCATGAAGCCATTATTGAAGTCGTTTATCCCGCGAGAACGTCGAACGAAGGATCGGTTATCTTTTCCGTCGACATTCTGCCTCACTTTTGAATGTCCTTCTAAATCTGGCCGGCTCTCCAGGCAGCTCAAATGCAACAGGAAGATAAGAGTTCCACTCCAGATGGCAAGGCGTTCCATGTTGAAACTGTCCGTATTCGCAAATTGGAAAGAGTGAAAGATGCCCAATCGTTCCTGTATAAAAACAGCCTCTGTTTAGTTTGTTAAATCGGCTCGCTCAAGGGTTTCGCTTTGATGGCATGCGCTTGATTGTTTGATTTTTTGTAATGCATTGTATATTCTATTATACAATAGCTCTTCTGAAAATCAAACAATCAATCAATTCCCATCAAATAGAAAACTATGAGTGAGCCGATTTGAAAGCGGTTTGGATGGTGAGCCAACTAATGATTTCCTTCCATGTTATAGAAAGGTATGGCATTTATTAGCGATTGTGCCAAATATTGTATTGTAGAGGGGATGTCTCGATGAAAAATCCCCCTGAATGTTAACGTAGTACTCACTGTGATATAGGATGAAGAAGGGAAGCAAATAGGTTTACTTGTGGAAAGTGGAAATTTGAATCCGAATGATGAAGTTCAAGCAAAAAATATTTGGGCTTCTATATGTTTCGCAGTGGTTTCCAGTGAGGTTGGATCAGAAATCGACCCACCCTAAAGGCCTGGAGCTGTGCCGTGTTGCGACGAAAATTCATGTACGACACAAAATATCAATTATAAGCGTAATAGTAATTTTGTTTCGTACTTGAATTTCCGTCACAACACTGTAGAGAGTAGTATAGAAAGCTATAGAAATCAATCGCACTATATTAATTCTTCAGTGAAGCATTACCACGTGTTCTCCTCAATCAAATTGTTAAGCTTTTTTTGTGATATTCTTATTCCTTAGCGCCTTAATTTTATTTTATGCTTAGGGTGCTTCATGATAGCACTGAAGCATGAATAACGATAGCATACCCAGTTGCAATTGGCCAGTCGAACCCGCCACCAATGACCCCGTTTCCAGGCCGGATTACTACGTCAAAGCCGTTTTATTCCCGATCATCCTCGCCGTTAACACTGTGGGAAATTGTCTTATTTTGGTTGTCCTTGGGACAGATAGAAGCAAGACTTCAATCCATGCCTACCTGATGTCGGTAGCTTGGTTTGACCTCAACGTAGTGTGAGTTTGTGCATACATGTTTGCACTAAATCAGCATGATGTCGCGGTCCTTACGAAAATATCCCCGTTCATGAAAACAGGTTTGAGTTTATTCCTGCCGTATTCTTTATAGATGGCTGGAGTTATTCAGCTACCTTCGGCTCGTTTTGCGGGACCAGTTGAGCAGTACAACAAATCTGCGGAACAGTATCAAATTCTACGGAGCAGCAAAATTTTGGCAAGAAACTAGCATGCAAGCATCAAACTGGTAAGGATGAAAAGTCGCAACCCAGTGGAGATTAATGGGTCGAGCAGATCCGCAGCAATTTCCGCCCCCCTGTGATCATGTTCCATGGTGTTAAGCTATGCTATGCCGTGTATCTATGGCTATGCCCAAAGTATTGGGATACTTTCAATGCTATGCCAAGCAATTCAGTTAGCAGCAACCACGTCTTAAAATAAACAAAATAAATAATCGACCTGATTATACGGTTGAACTTTATTACGTTGTAACGAGAATCAATTAGCGGAACAGAACTCGTACCCGGAGTCGTTGTAATGTCGGCTGCAATATTCCAGCGTATAATAAAATTGTTGCGATCAACACAATTTCGTTCTTATGGTTATCCCGAGCTCGGGAATGCTCTTCAGACAAACTTAGAGTCATCATTTCTGTCTTTACTCATTCCACCGCCTCACTTTTTTTGTCTCACTATAAGCCAAAACATGAAATTCAATCTACACCCCGAAAAATGCCAAACAAAAATCAATGGCAGACCCCATCTCTATAATGGCCCAGATCACACTCTCATTTGCTCCTAAAAAAATAATTTGTTCCGGACAACTAAAACCTATTTCTAAAAAGAAAGTTTAGATGTATTTTACCCCTCCCTTGTAGTGTGTGGGAACTTAATAGCACCCCAGCTAATATACCCATCCCTGGGGCCCAATAGAAACCTGGTTATTTTACCCCTCCCATGCTGTCCGTCCGTCATCCGTCCGTCATCCGTCCGTCCGTCATCCGTCCGTCATCCATCCGTCTGTCAGTCCGTCCGTCATCCGTCCGTCATCCGTCCGTCATCCATCCGTCTGTTAGTCCGTCCGTCCGTTGTCTATTTATCCGCTATCCGTTCAGCCGTTGCCCGTTGGTCGACCATCTGTCCAACAACGGATGCACGGTCAACGGACGGACAAAGAACGGACAGACGGACAACATGGGAAGGATAAAGTAGCAGGGGCGCGATTTCGGCTACAGGAAATGTATACTGACAGGGAGGGGTAAAATAGCTTTTGTCTCTCCGTGCCTGTTTGTAACTCGCGCTAATCACCGTCATCGCGCAAAATACTCTTTCTGTTTTTCCCCCTCCCCCCTTATAGGTGAATATCTGCGACATCGAGGGCGTCTTCATTAGGTCCTTCGAGTTGTACGGCTGCGCACCTGGTGAGTTCGATTGCTTGGTCGGGATCGCCGTCTTCGACTCCGGCGACGGCAATCAGATCACCTCGATCGGCGATGAGGGCACGACGGACGGCAAGTTCCAGTACCCTCGCGGGCTGGCCATGGATGAGAATGAATACCTCATGGTGGGGGATGCGGGCAACAATCGTGTGCAAATTTTCGGAAATCGCGACTATCGATTCGTCTCGGCGTTCGGGTCGTGGGGCAACGTTCTAGGGGAGTTTAAGGGGATCGAGGGCGTGGCGGTGTCGCACGACGGGCAGATCCTCGTTGCGGACCGGGACAACCATCGGATTCAAGACTTTTGATGAGTCACGTGACCCGGCCAAGCAATCGACCAATCCGCGGCTTGCTGCTTGTCCTTGCCTTTTTCATTTGTAAATCGATTAGTTATGCTACCACCTTTCAGAGATGTACTACCGGGGTAATCCTAGCGGTAGTCACGTGACCTGCATGCCTTGTTTGCTTCTAGTCAAGCTGTCTCTTTTTGTATGTATGTGATTTCCGCCCTGTTTATATAGTGTGTACATTTAACGGACCATTTTTGTGTGGGACCCTTTTTCCGGAAACCGTTTGCCTTGCCTTTCCTCCTCCTGTGTATGTATGTATACAGGAGTCCCTGCTTTTGCCTTTCCAGGACTACCCGATGTCGTCCACAATCGGAACAACGACTACTACTAGCGGAAGTAGTCGGCTGACGAAGGACATTTTGGGCGATCTTGACCGGACGCCTAATACATACAGCTCGAACAGCGGATATAACTACCGGACAAGATACGTCCCCAGGCTTTGAGCAAGGACAAATTTGCTATATATACTTGCTCGATCGATAGCTGTAAAATAACGCTGACTTTTTTGGCAAGGACTTAAAATTGCAAAACGCAGTGTTATTGCATTTTACTTTTAATTATATTAAATTACTTTGATAGAAGGTGGAAGGTCCCACTACGGTTCGGACATCACCATTGCTGTCAGTTACAATTATGGGTCTTTTAATCACTAAATTCCATTGCTCCATTCCTCGCAATTCGACCACTTATTATGGCTGTATCTTGTCTGTCTGTCTTTCTGTCTGTCTGTCCACCTACAGGCCAGACAAATGTCTGTTATACAGGAGGGGGTCTGTGCATGAATGTTACAAGAATTTGGTGAGTATTAAGAAGCACTCTGGATAACAACTTCAGAGTCTGCTGAAACCCAATACCACAAATACAAGGACTGAAGTGTCTTTTTTGCGAGGGATTGTACACCCTACACGTTGAAAGGTCTTGGATTATCGGGAAACAAAGCCAGGACACAATTAGGAATGACATTATTCCGCTTTGATGACGATGTCACCGGGGGCCGCTTAATGCCTCATCTGCGTTGTAGGCCGTTTGCCACCACAGCGTTTCCGACCGCAAATTCCGCCACCGGGAACAGCTACGTATTCAATAGCATTACTGGCTGCAGAACATTCGAATAAAAGAACAACAATTCTATGAATCAATACAACATACGTACCACCAAACCCCGACTGCGGTGGCGGCGTAGTGATCTCATCCTCCTGGTGCTCTTCCTCAGAGTCCTGCTGTGGTTCTGTCTTCGCGGCACCTTTATTCGAACGCCATCCCACACCAGAGCCATGGAAGTCTCTTATCCCGCGAAAATATCGAACGAAGGGTCGGTTATCTTTTCCGTCGACATTCTGTCTCACCTCTGAATGTTCTCCTAAATCTGATTTGCTCTCCAGGCAGCTCAAATGCAACAGCAGGATTAGAATTCCACTCCAGATGGCAAGGCGTTCCATGTTGAAACTGTCCGTTTTCGCAAACTGAAAAAAGTGAAAAATGCCCAGTCGTTTTTCTTGTGTAAAAACAGCCTTTGTCGTTAGTTGGCTCTTGCAGACTAAAGCTAATAACTGTTAGTTCTTAACAGCTCTATACCAATATCATGAGACTGCCTCTGGGTCATATGCTGTGATACTCTCTCATAAATGAAGCTTCTAGAAAAGCTCGCAGAAGTTTTTCGTCGGTAGATTTGAGAAAAAACCGGTCTTATCCATTCCGGTTATGATCGACTAGTGCCATGCCATTACCTCTGATCCGGTGAAGTTCTTTGAGCAGGTATATGCACTGTAAAAGATATGAGATGAAACCTGTATTTCGGCTCGCCATCCAAATCGCTTTTAAATATTCTCACTCAAAGGTTTCTCTTTGATGGTATGTGCTTGATTGTTTGATTGTTAATATTATATCCTATTATGCAATAGCACTTCTGGCAATCAAACAATCAAGCAGCTACCATCAAAAGAAAAAGATGAGTGAGCAGATTTAAAAGCGGCTTGGATGGTGAGCCGAAATATAGATTTCGCCTCATACTGCAGAAAGGTATGGCATTTATTAACGATTGTGCGAAATATCTCATTGTAGAGGGAATATCTCGATGAAAAAGCCCCCTGAATGTTTTACGTAGTAAACACTGGTGATGTAGGGTGAAGAAGTGAAGCTAATAAGGCTAATTGTGGAAAAACTAGTGGAAAGTTGAATTCGAATGATGAAGTTTAATAAAAAATATCTGGGCTTATCAGTTTCGCAATGGTGTCCAGTGACGTTGAATCAGAAATCGACCCACCCTAAAGGCCTGGAGCTATACAGTGTTGTGACGAAAATTCAAGTAAGACACAAAATACCAGTTTTCTAGTAAGGGCGCCATGTGTTGTGCGTTGGTTTGACAGTTATAAACGTAACAGTAATGTTGTGTAGTACTTGAATTTTCGTCACAACACTGTAGAGAGTAGTATAGAAAGCTATTGAATTCAATCGCACTATATTAATTCTTCAGTGAAGCATTACTTCGTGTTCTCCTCAATCAAATTGTTAACCAATTTCTCTCATATTCTTTATCCTTAGTGCCTTAGTTTTATGTTGTGTTTAGGGTGCCTCGTGATAACACTGAAGTATGAACAACGACAGCATACCCAGTTGCAACTGGCCAGTCGAGCCCGCCACCAATGAAACCCTTCCCGGGCCGGATTACTACGTCGTAGCCGTCTTATTCCCGATCATTCTTGCTATTAACACTGTGGGAAATTTGCTTATTTTGGTCGTCCTTGGGACAGATAAAAGCAAGACCTCAGTCCATGTCTACCGGATATCCGTAGCTTGGTTCGATCTCAGCGTAGTGTGAGTTCATATATCTGTTTTATATCTGTATGATGTTGTATTCACTAAGAAAATATTTCCGTTTCTAAACACAAAAATGTTGGAGTTTATACTTGTCGATTTCTGCATAGATGGCTGGAGCTATCCTTATACCTACAATTGGTTCTACCAGACCAGTTCAGAAGTGACATAAGTCTGCGGAACAATGACAACTTCTATGGAGCGAAAATGTTTTGGCAGAACACGAGCATGCAAGCATCAAACTGGTAAGAACAAAAAATCTCATTTTGGTAGGGATTAAAGGGTTGGCTAAATCCGCAGCCCCCCCCCCCCGGTAAGACGAGGGTAAGTTTTTTCTCGGGAGCAAACGGGTTCGAAGTGAAGAACGACGGAGGATGCGTAGGATGGTGAATGGCAGGTTTGGGTAACGGACGACCAGCGATAGTGATGAACGGTTAGTCCGGTTAGGTGATCGTCGGTGATGTTCACTGACGGCTTGTCCGTTTGATGACGGTCGTTCATGATATCAGACGGCTAGTTCGGTTGATTGACGGTCAGTCAGGGTAGCTGTCAGTTAGCCCGGCCGGTTAATTCTGTCGGCGTTGGTCAATGACGATGAATCATTGTGTCTGACGGTTAGTTCGGTAAGATAATCGGTCAGAGCACTGTTTCTGTCGATTAGTCCGGTTAGCGGACGGTCTTGCAATACAATGGACGGCCAGCCATAGTGATGCACTTTCTTAAACGGCGTGATTGTCCCGGTGAGAGTCAGGATGGTGGGCATTTCATTGGTATAGAGTCAATCAAGTGGTTGGTCAATGGTAATGTAGTTGCTGTTGGTCGGTGGGTTCATTTAAGGGACAACATTGGTTGGAGTAATGAGCGGTCCAGACTTTCGACAACTTTCGTCCAGCCACCCGTTTTATGCGCATCATCCTGTCCTTTCTGCGTGGCTACTCGGGGATGTCATGTCTGATACGGATCGATGACATGAGTGAGTCCGTGTATAAACCAGCCTTAAAACAAAAATGTTGCAGGACACTGATCGTATTCGGTCTCGAACGACTTTACGCCACAATCCGGCCAATACAATTTCGCATTGCCATGTCAATCCGTCGTGCGATTTACCTGGAGTTGGTGGTGGTGATGCTGGCAGTGCTTAACAACCTGGAGTATCCCATCAGTTGGTATTACGCACTTCAACATAGTCCGGATTTAGAACTTCAAGACCTGGCAGCAGAGGCGCAGTACTTGACTCCGGGGTTGCGCCGTTGGCACAACGTTCAAAATGTGGCCGATGTAAGAGTTCATTCCCATCTTCACCTGAAACGGAATTACAGAAGAGACAATGATGCGAATTTTAAATGAAAGATTTACGTGGCGCGAGTAAATCGGAACCAGGACCCCTCACGGTAGAACCAGGGGGTGGGAAAAAGGCAAAAAGCATTTTTCAAAAATTGAACTAAAAATTCGGCATGCTTTTCCTAATTATTTCGATGCTTGTGTGGTTGTGGGGTCTGATTTCCAGTGGGCCCCAGGGATTTCAAAACATTTTCCAACACGTCAGTTTTTCGTTCAAATTTGAAGTTTGTTAAGGTTTAATACAATTTTCCTATTGATGAATAAAAAAAAGGATCACAATCAAGAACGATCCACATTTGGTAAAAATTTGACGTTTTGGAAATGTTTTGGGAATCCAGATGGGTCCCTGAAAATTAGATCCCACACCCCCACATATTTCAAAATGATCAGAGACAAGAGGCCGAATTTTGGATTCAATTTTAAAGAAAACATTTTTCCCTTTGCCTTTGCGATGAGACGTCCTGATTCCGAATTGCAAGTACCTTAAACGAGCCTCTGGATGAGTAAAACGTTATAACTCTCCTGCAATGCTTAAGAACTTAGTATTTAGCGCTGATCTCTCTCCGGAATTGACTTGCAAATGTCCGTTTAGATAGCGATACAGATTGGCAATTGGATCGCTGTTTTCACCATCGACTGCTGCCTGCTCATTGTCCTGCACCGCCAACTAAAAACCCGGAAGACCCTTTTCCACGCGCCGGAACGGGATCCGGCAGTGAGCCGAAGAAATCAGGGCAATGGCAGCGCGTTACGGCTAGTCATTGCCTGTAGCGCCCTGTTCGTCTTCACCATGGCCCTTCCCATCGCCAGCAACATCCTAACTATCGCGAATGAGCCTCCGCATTGCTCCTACTACATCACCACGAAGACCCTCGACCTGCTCAGCCGTCTCGGGACCATGTCTCTTCTGGTCAACTATTCCGCTGGAATTTTCCTGTACTGTCTTACGTGGAAACGGTTTCGCGAACGCATCAAAAGCGGGGTGAAACTCTGGTTCCCAACGGCGGCCAGACGCGAGCAACGCTCTTCTAGTGAGATGACGGTAATGGAGAATGTAAGCCGTTCCTCAGTCATCGACGAAACGATGGACACCATGCCTCGAGTATGATCTGCGATCGTCACGAATAGCCCTCCGAGATAATCAATGACCATTTTATGTGATCGAAGCTATGCTCATGTTCCATGGTGTTATGCTATGCTATGCTCATATATCTATGGCCATGGCTAAAATATTAGGATACTTTCAATGTTATGCCAAGTAATTCAATTAGTAGCAGCCACGTTTTGAATAATAATAACAAATAATCGACCTGAATACAAGGTAGCAATCTTTCACGCTGTAATGAGAATCAATTAGAGAACCAGAGCTCGTATCCGACGTCGTTGTTATGCTGGCTGCAATGTTCCAGCGTATATTAAAGTTGTTGCAATTAACAAAATCTCGTTCTTCTGGAAATATCAAATTCAGCTCTTGAGACAAACTGAGAACCTTCAATTCTCGGTCACTACGGATCCCACCACCTTAATTTTTTTTTCACAACGCCTGTCCATCTGAGCATCTACAGGCCAAAAAATAAAAATTAATCTACACCCCGGAAAATGCCAGACAAAACTCAATGGCAGACCCGATCTCAATAATGGCCCAGGTCACACCTTCTTTTGCTACCAATCGTTCGTTCTTCACCATCGGTCAAAGCTCAATCGGACGTTTTGTCACTGTCCAATCATCTGAACTGCATAGTCTGTTTGAATCGTTGATGAATCTTTTACAATGATACGCAAAAACTGTTTAATAAACATTCTGAATAATAGAAATGCAAATGTATATTTGAAATATTAAAAAAGTCCAATGAAATGAGAGATGAGTAAACTGAACGACAGAAACATTCCGGGCTCCTCGTACAGGAAATAGGTGCACTATAGAGAAATGGGGGATATGTTGAGACCACACCCCGTGCGTGTTCATTTCAGCTGCAAGACCGCGGACTTTATTTATCGTCACGAGAAGACTCTCGACTTGCCATCGGACATTTCAAATGGGTATGGCAACGGAGAAATTCCATCGTGCAGCGCTTGAAACAGGTTTCTTGCAATTCTACAAACCGGAAACACTGACAAACATTTCGTCATTGCTTACCACAAAGGCATCAAGTCGAAAATATTACAGTGTCGTTTGGACCGCTGAGAAGACCATAAATAACAGCGACACATGGGGGGAAATATCAATACGTGTGCGGTTTTTCATATTTAGGCAAAAAATACTGGCTTAGGTTTTCCATCTCGGTATGGGTCTCCCATTTCTACGTCCATACCTACATGATCTATATATCACTGCTCTAATTGCCGTTATCATTACCATCAGCCCTTCAGAAGCAGCATGTTGTCAGGATAACAATAACTACCGTGGTGCCGCCCTGTCACCGTTATGCGAATCCTCAAACCTTCTGCCCGACTCTCTCTACATCTGCGAGGAAGGAGGCGATCCAAGTCTGATCCATATATGCTCTGATGGATGTCAAACAAGCGTGAGAGGCAACGATATCTGGAAGCATGTGCCGGTAGACAACAAAACAGCCTCGCAGCTGCTGTCTGAGACCGCGTTAAAACGGGGACAGAGCCTCTTTTCTCCGGACAAGAAGACAAAACTATCGATGCAGATGAATGGGGACCTCGTTGTGTCCATTATTGGCGGAGATCTAACGGAAAAGTCAGTATGGTCGAGTGGAACCAGCTCACTAGTAGATCCACCCGCGTCGGTCAATTTGTTGCAAAATGGTGACTTGGTCATGCTTAATGATAAGGGTTTATCATGCGAAATGGGGGTTTATTATGCCTTGCAAATGAGCCGGACGGGGACTGCTTGTGGAAATCAGTTGCTGCGGTAACATCGACGCCAATTTCGAAATTGGTTCCACTTAAGAACTAAAACTATGCCTTCTGTGTATCTTAATATGAATAAATACTAGGCTGAAAAGAGTGCATTTTCAAAGTACGAGCAGTCAGATGCTCGTTAAGGATTCTTTGAAGATGAAACCAGGACAACTGATAGTATGGCCAGGTGGTGGGCAAAGGGGCAAAATTCTTTTTTTATTTACAATTTAATAAAGAAATCGGCCCTACTGTACATTTTGAAACTGATGGGGTGTGGTGTCTTATTTCCAAGGGTTCCCGGGTTTTGAAAACATTTGAAAACATTTGAGGTTTTCGATAAAATTTGAGGTTTGTTGGGATCCATTATATGCTCTTTTAATAACCACAACTTAAACAAGAGGGCATTCCAGAATACACCAAATTTGATAGAACTGACATTTTTTAAAATATTTTGACATCGTTCTTTTACTTCTAAACTTGACAATTTACCAACGACCTTTTTAAGCCAACCTTGGCTTAAACTTGGACGATATTTGCCTTGGCGCCTGCAACTTTTTCAACACAAAATTTCCCTAAACGAGTTTAAATAGGATCCTAGCCTACTCAGATACGTAGCAAAACCAATGGAGAGGTCAATAATTGGATTTACATCTTCCTGTTAATATATAACGGCTTGAAAGACAGGCAAGTTGGATTTACTTGAACGGCATGGCGGCAGATCACGTCGGACTGTTGCGCGCGGCATTTCAGGCGAAGGGGTACGGCTTGCATCTCTTTCGTTTCATTTTCCAGCCATTTCAGGTGGTCTCTTTTTACAGGTTGGAATTTTCAGAGGCTGTACCGAGGTTTGTGGCGGGATCGGCGGGTGGCAAAACTGAAGCCGCGGCACAATTTGCCGTGTATCAAGCGTTGAGCTTCAAGATCCAGGTGAGAAAACAGTTCTTCATGGGGACAAGAGCTAGATTGGTTGATTTGATTTGATGGGCGTCTTCAAGGACGCTACCGTGTCTCTGCAGGATTTGTGGTTTACTGCAGATGGACGAGCACGGTACAATGCGGTAATGTCCCGTTCTTGATTTGTTCAGATCAATTGCGCCTTCCGTTTTGACAATCGATCTGCGCGACCAGAACGTTTGAAAACTGATAGAACTCCCCATATTCGCGAACTACTCAACCTGTGGACGTCTACCTTGTGGCTCTATTTTTTTTTACGAAAACATGATTGTCGACGAACAACTTTTTCCTTTTCGTGGCCGATGCGCTCACAAGCAGTATATTCCGATGAAACCTCGATCTAAATTTGGCCTAAAAATTTTGATTCTAGCTTGCGTTCAAACCTTTTTCTGCTGCAATTTCGAGCCGTACGTCGGAAAACCCCCCAGGGGGTTCGCTGAACAGGAGCAAGGGATGAAGGTGGTTTTGCGGCTGATCGAGTATTTGGGGAAGAAATCGGGCCGGAATCTGACTACGGATAACTTTTTACTAGCATGGAGCTTGCGGAGGAGCTTTTGTCTCGCAACATTACTCTCATCGGCACAATTCGAAAAAATTGAGGCGAGATTCCCCGCAATTTTCTGCCGGGACCCTTGAAAGACCGCCCATTTTTTCTTCTGTTTTTGGATTCACAAAGGATTTTACGAGGGTTTTATATGTTTGCCGTCCTCCCAAATGCGTTATACTTCTGAGTTCTCAGCATCACAGCATCCAGTTTGACGCCGACACCATAAAGAAGAAGCCGGAAATCATCAAGGTCTACAATGCTACCAAGTCAGGAGTAGACACTATGGATCAGCTGGTTGGGACTTACAGCGTTCGGCGTAAGACAAACAGATGGCCAATGGCTTTCTTCTACGACATGGTGAGTAAAATGCCCACCGGTATTGAGGAAGTGGATTAGATTTGCCTGTTATTTGCTCGATTCATTGACTTATCACTCGGAACATATCAAATTTAGCGCAAAGTTGTTCGAACGATTTATTGATTGACTAACTTACATATAATCCTAGTAACATTCGATGAATTTTTTATTGATAAGAAGTGAACTTGTATTTGTACTTTTTTGTTTGGCGAGCGATTGATTGATCGATTGATCATGCATGCTTTCATTCATTCAGTCAACTAACGACTGTGTTAGGTCTACCAACAGGGATTTGGATAGATAACAAGTTTATTAGACTGAAAGTATAGATATGTAGAAATGAGAACTGGAAGAAAGGAAAGAAGATATATAACTGCCCTAAAACGAATAGAACATATGAATATATAGTAAAGTGTTAACTGTAAAAGTGATAGTAAATAGCACATACATCACAATTACGTACAAGTAATTAGCTGTAGCAGCAGAATAGGGTTAATAGGGTAGATAAACTTACTAACTTAGCAAGGTAATAGTGAGTTAAAGAGCTCTAATGATTGGATATGTGGACTTAATGGGCGTGGTCCAACAACTGCAAATACTATCATTCTAGCTGGACATCTGTGCTCTGAATGCGTACGTCATTTGGACAGAGCTGAATCCTGAGTGGAACAAATCCACGTTCCGACGCCGCTGTGAATTTCTGGAGGAGCTGGGAAAAGAGCTCGTGAAACCGTTCGTCGAATCCACACGTTCGAAAATCCCGAGTCTCTCTTATGCGTCAAAGCGAACCATCAAAGAAATTATGCCAGTCCAACTTCACAGGGTACTTCAATTTCCAAGTCGAATCCGTCCTCTGCCGAGAAAGAAAAACGCAAAACTGGAATTCGTACGATAAAGTTTTAGCAAAAATATCTGGGCTGTTATAAGTTTTGCAGTGGTTTCCAGTGATGTTGGATCAGAAATTAATCCACCCTAAAGGCCTGGAGCTGTGCCGTGTTGGGACGAAAACTCAAGTACGACACAATGACCATGAGACGTCCTTTTTCGACCCTGAACGAGCCTCTGAACTCTAGAACTCTATGGGCTAACCCTCCCCCCATGCCAAAAATTTTAGTACTTAGCGCTGATCTCTCTCCGGATTTGACTTGCAAAATGTCCGTTTAGACAGGGATACCGATTGGTGATTGGATCGCTCTTTTCACCATCGACTGCTGCCTGCTCATTGTCCTGCACCGCCACTTCAAAACCCGGAAGACCCTTTTCCACGCGCCAGAAAGGGTTCCGGTAGCGAGCCGAGGCATCCACAGCAGTGACAGCGCAATACGGCTAGTCATTGCTTGTAGCGCCCTCTACGTCTTCACCATGGCCCTTCCCATCACCTGCAGCATTCTATTTATTGCGAATGAGCCCCCGCACTGCTCCTACTCCATCACCACAAAGACCCTTGACCTGCTCAGCGGTCTCGGGACCATGTCTCTCCTGGTCAACTATTCCGCTGGAATTTTCCTGTATTGTCTTACGTGGAAACGATCCCCGAGATAATCAATGACTATTTTATGTGATCAAAGTTATGCTCATGTTCCATGGTGCCATGCTTGTATGTCTATGCTTAAAGTATTACGATACTTTTACTGTTATGCCAAGCAATCCCAGCGGCAGTAGCCACGTTTTAAATAATAACAATAATAATAGAACTGAATACACGCTGTAAATCTATTATACTGTAACGAGAATCAATTTGAGGACCGAAGCTCGTTCTGTACCCGGAGTCGTTGTAATGCCGGCTGCAATACTCCAGCGTATATTAAAGTTGTTGCGATCAACAAAATCTCCTTCTTCTGGGTATAGCGGATTCGGGGTTGCTCTTCAGACAAACTAAGAACCGTCATTTTTCTATCATAACTCATCTCACTGCCTCAATTTTTTTGCCTCATTATAAGTCAAAAAATAAACTTCAATTGACACCCCGGAAAATGCCTGACAAAAACCAATGGCAGACCCGATCTCAATAATGGCCAGGTCATACCCGCATTTGCTCCCAGAAAAAAATAACTCGTTCCGGAAAACTAAAATCTATTTTTCGGACATCTGGGGGCGGAGCTGCATGCCAACTCTGGAAAGCTTCAGAGCATGACGCTAGTGAACATTACACATCAGGAAAAATATCGTTTCTTACAAAAAACCTGACACAAATCTTACGTATTTTGTAAGAAATTTATAAGCCGTTAGTCTTAACCCACGAAACTGAAACCACAATTTCACAAATACAAGGACGGAAGCCTCTTCTTTAACAGAAACTTTACGCTTAACATGTTGAACGGTCCTGGATTATAGGGAAAGAGAGCCAGCACACAATTAGGAATGAAAATGTCTTGCTTTGACGACGAGGTCCCGGGGGCCGCTTCATGCCTCATATGCGGTGTGTGCCGTCTGTCATCATTTGAGTTTGCGACGGGACAGTCGGCCTCGGGGTACAGATGCAACGGATGCAACCTATTCAATAACATTACTGACTGCAGAACATTTGAATAAAAGAACAACAATCCTACCGAGTCTGGTGCCGCACAGTCCGCCTCGGAGACCACCGCTGGGAGCAACCGCGCGAGAATGTCGAAGAAAGGGTCGGCTATCTTTTCCGTCGATATTCTGCCTCACTTCTGAATGTCCTCCTAAATCTGACCGGCCTTCAAGGCAGCTGAAAAACAACAGCAGGATCAAAATTCCACTCCAGATGGCAAGGTGTTCCATGTTGAAATTGTCCGTTTTTGCAAATTGGAAAAAGTGAAAGATGCCCAGTCGTTCATGTGTAAAAACAGCCTCTGTATTGTTAGTTTGCTCTTGCAAACTAAACCCGATAATTGTTGTTTCTTAACAGCTGAATACAAATATCATAAGACTGCCTCTGGGTCATATGCTGTGATACTCTCTCATAATTGAAGCTTCTAGAAAAGCCCACAGAGGTTTTTCGTCAGTAGATTTGAGAAAAAACCGGTCTTATCCATTCCGGCTATGATCAACTAGTGCCATGCCATACCCTCTGATCCGGTGAAGTTCTTTGAGCAGGAGAGATGCGGGGTGAAACCTGTATTTCGGCTCGCCATCCAAATTGCTTTTAAATCGGCTCATTCAAGGGGTTCCCTTTGATGGCATTTGCTTGATGATTTGATTTTCTGTACTATATTTTATTTTATAATAGCAGTTCTGGAAATCAAACAATCAAGCACCAGCCATCAAGAAGAAACCCATGAGTGAGGCGATTTAAAAGCGGTTTGGATAGCGAGCAGTAGTTTCCAATGACGTTGGATCAGAAACTGACCCACCCTAAGCGCCTGGAGCTGTGCCATGTTGTGACGAAAATTCATGTACGACACAAAATACCGGTTTACCAGTAAAGGCGGCATGTGTTGTGCGTTGGTTTGATAGTTATAAACGTAATGGTAATGTTGTGTCGTACTTGAATTTTCGTCACAACACTGTAGGGAATACTATTGAAAGGTATGGCTTCCAATCCCACTGAATGTATTCTTCAGAGAAGCATTACCACGTGTTCTCCTCAATCAATTTGTTGACGTTTTTTCTAATAATCTTATTCCTTAGTGCCTTAATTTTATTTGTGTCTAGGTGTTTCGTGATAGCACCGAAGTATGAACAACGATGGCATACTACAAAACAGTAACTTACATTTTCAATTAAGTTAGTAAAATCTTAACAAAGATATTTCTTTTCTTTATTCCAGCATTTAGAAAAATAAATTATTTTCTATTAGCACAACGTAGGCTCTTATAGACAAAAAAGAGGAAAAGTTATGGCTATTTGCATAGAAGAGAAGTGTTTCATCGTCGACACAGAATTGTTGCGGTTTTCTTTATTCCTGCATCAATACGCGAGCGGTTCCCTTACCGTCTCGATCCCGACTAATTGGATAATTGGTTAATTGGTTAATTGGTTAACTATGTTATTGGTTAATTGGGTAATTGGTTAATTGATTAATTGGTTCATTGGGAAATTGGTTAATTGGATAATTGGATAATATTGGATAATTGGTTAATTAATATCGGTTAATTGGATAATATCGGATAATTGGATAATTGGGGATCCGAAATGGTCCAAAATTGGAACGGTACAATCCGCCCAGAGGACCTTTGGAACCGTACCCGCCTTGGGGAACGCTTTCGGGAACGCCTACGTATTCAGTAGCATTACTGATTAAAGAACATTCGAATAAAAGCACAACAATCTATCAATCAATACAATATACGTACCAAAATTCTCCTGCAGCCATTCCATACCAGAACCATGGAAATTGCCTATCCCGCGAGAATGTCGAACGAAGGCTCGGTTATCTTTTCGGTCGACATTCTGCCTCACCTCTGAATGTACTCCTAAATTTGACCGGCACTCCAGGCAGCTCAAATGCAACAGCAACATTAGAGTTCCACTCCAGATGGCAAGGCGTTCCATGTTGAAACTTTCCGTATTCGCAAATTGGAAAGAGTGGAAGATGCCCAATCGTTCCTGTATAAAAACAGCCTGTTTAGTTTGTTAAATCGGCTCGCTCAAGGGTTTCGCTTTGATGGCATGCGCTTGATTGTTTGATTTTCTGTAATGCATTGTATATTCTATTATACAATAGCACTTCTGAAAACCAAACAATCAATCAATTCCCATCAAAGAGAAAACTATGAGTGAGCCGATTTGAAAGCGGTTTGGATGGTGAGCCAACTAATGATTTCCTTCCATGTTATAGAAAGGTATGGCATTTATTAGCGATTGTGCCAAATATTATATTGTAGAGGGAACATCTCGATAAAAAATCCCCCGGAATGTTAACGTAGGACTCACTGGTGATATAGGATGAAGAAGGGAAGCAAATAGGTTTACTTGTGGAAAGTGGAAATTTGAATCCGAATGATGCAGTTCAAACAAAAAAATATTTGGGCTTTTATATGTTTCGCAGTGAGATTGGATCAAAAATCGACCCACCCTAAAGGCCTGGAGCTGTGCCGTGTTGTGACGAAAATTCATGTACGACACAAAATACCAATTCTAAACGTAATAGTAATAGTGTGTCATACTTGAATTTCCGTCACAACACTGTAGAGAGTAGTATAGAAAGCTATAGAAATCGACCCACCCTAAAGGCCTCGAGCTGTGCCGTGTTGTGACGAAAATTCATGTACGACACAAAATACCAATTCTAAACGTAATAGTAATTTTGTGTCATACTTGAATTTCCGTCACAACACAGTAGAGAGTAGTATAGAAAGCTATAGAAATCGACCCACCCTAAAGGCCTGGAGCTGTGCCCTGTTGTGACGAAAATTCATGTACGACACAAAATACCATTTATAAGCGTAATAGTAATTTTGTGTCATACTTGAATTTCCGTCACAACACTGTAGAGAGTAGTATAGAAAGCTATTGAATTCAATCGCACTATATTAATTCTTCAGTGAAGCATTACCTCGTGTTCTCCTCAATCAAACTGTTAACCAATTTCTCTCATATTCTTTATCCTTAGTGCCTTAGTTTTATGTTGTGTTTAGGGTACCTCGTGATAACACTGAAGTATGAACAACGATAGCATAACCAGTTGCAACTGGCCAGTCGAGCCCGCCACCAATGAAACCCTTCCCGGGCCGGATTATTACGTTAAAGCCATTTTATTCCCGATTATTCTTGCCATTAACACTGTGGGAAATTTTCTTATTCTGGTCGTCCTTGGGACGGATAAAAACAAGACCTCGGTCCATGTTTACCTAATATCCGTAGCTTGCTTCGATCTCAGCGTAGTGTGAGTTCTTATATTTTTACTACGTCCGAATGATTTTGCAATGATTTTGCATCCGTTTCTGAACACAAAAATGTTGGAGTTAATACTTGTCGATTTTTGGATAGATGGCTGGAGCTATACACATACCTACCGTTGGTTCTGCCAGACCAGGTTAAAGATGAAACATATCTGCGGAATTTTATCAACTTCTATGGAGCGCAAACGTTTTGGCAGTACACGAGTTTGCAAGCATCAAACTGGTGAGAACGAAAATGAGAGTAAGAATTGTGGACAATTCAATGGTCTAGAGTCAATCAAGTTGTTGATCATTGGTAAGGTAGTTGCTGATGGTCGGCGGGTTCGTAATTGGTTGGGATAATGGGCGGTCCTTGACACCTGTTGACAACTTTTATGGTTAGCTACACAGTATGTGGGAGACTCCCAACACCCCACAAGTTTCAAAACGATCAGGGATAAAAGGACGAACTTTGAGTTCATTTAAGAAAAATGCAGTTTACGCCTTCGCCCACCCCTGACGGATCTGAATTCCGACCTTTAAGAACCCTAAACAAGCCTTTGATATGCATCATCCTTTTCTTTCTGCGTGGCTTCTCGGGAATTTCATGTCTAATACGGATCGATGACATGAATGAGCCCGTATATAAACCAGTCTTTAAAATGTCAAAAATGTTGCAGGACACTGATTGTATTCGGCCTTGAACGACTTTACGCCACAATCCGGCCCCTACAATTCCGCACTGCCATGTCAATTCGTCGTGCGATTTACCTGGAGTTGGTGGTGGTTATGCTGGCGGTGCTTTCCAACCTGAAGTATCCTATCAGTTGGTATTACGCCCTTCAACATAGCCCGGATTTAGCTCTTCGAGACCTGGCAGCAGAGGCGCAGTACCTGACTCCAGGATTGCTTCGTTGGCACAACTTTCAAAACGAAGCCGATGTAAGAGCTCATTCCCATCTTCATCTGAAACGAAATTACGGAAAACAAGTGATGCAAATTCTAAATGAAAGATTTACGTAGCGCGGGCCAGACGAGTACAAGGGTTTGTTTATCATCCTTACACGTTTGGAACTAGGACCCCTCACGAAAGGGCAAGGGGTAGGCTAAAGAACAAAAAGTATTTTTTCAAATGTTTTTCCGAATCATTTCGATACTTGTGTGATTGTGGAATTTGATTTCCAAGGCCCCTTTGGGATTTCAAACCTTGTTTAAAACCTTCATTTCTTTTGTCAAATCTCAAGCATTCATGAAAGTTTTTAACCTCCTTATGCAGTTTTTGATAAGGAGTTTATATATTGGACCCCAAAAAACCCAAACGTAATTGAAAACCAAATCAAAGTAAAGTTTTGAAAGCTTTGAAATTCTAGGAGGTCCTTGGAAATTAAGACCGCATATCTCCGCAAGTTTCAAAATGATCAGGGACAAAAGGCCGAATTTTAACTTCAACCTTGAAAAAAAAACATTTTGCCATTTGCCCACCCCTGGCTTTATTATGAGACGTCCTTTTTTCGACCTGTAAAGACCCTAAACGAGCCTCTAAATGAGTAGAACTCTATGAACTAACCCACCCCATGCCAGTGAACTTAGTAATTAGCGCTGATCTCTCTCCGGACTTGACTTACAAAATGTTCGTTTAGATAGCGACACAGATTGGTGATTGGATCGCTATTTTCACCATCAACTGCTGCTTGCTGATCGTCCTGCGCCGCCACCTCAAAACCCGGAAGACCCTTTTCCACGCGCCAGAAAGTGTTCCGGCAGCGAGCCGAGGCATCCACAGCAGTGGCAGCGCGTTACGGCTAGTCATTGCCTGTAGCGCCCTCTACGTCTTCACCATGGCCCTTCCCATCACTTGCAACATCCTACGTATCGCGAAAGAGCCCCCGCATTGCTCCTACTACATCACCACGAAGACTCTTGACCTGCTCAGCGGTCTCGGGACCCTGTCTCTCCTGGTCAACTATTCCGCTGGAATTTTCCTGTATTGTCTTACGTGGAAACGGTTTCGCGAGCGCATCAAAAGCTGGGTGAGGCTCTGGTTTACATTGGCGGCCGAACACGAGCAACGCTCTTCCAGTGAGATGACGGTAATGGAAAATGTAAGCCGTTCCTCGGTCATCAACGAAACAGTGAACGCCATGCCTCCGGTATGATCGGCGATCGTCACGGGTGGTGGCCAATCCCTGAGATAATCAATGGCCATTTTATGTGATCATGTTCCATGGTGTTAAGCTATGCTATGCCGTATGTCTATGGCTATGCCCAAAGGTTTGGGATAATTTCAATGCTATGCCAAGCAATTCAGTTAGCAGCAACCACGTCTTAAAATAAACAAAATAAATAATCGAACCGATTATACGGTTTAACTCTATTACGTTGTTACGAGAATCAATTAGCGGAACAGAACTCGTACCCGGAGTTGTTGTAATGTCGGCTGCAATATTCCAGCGTATAATAAAGTTGTTGCGATCAACACAATTTCGTTCTTATGGGTATCCCGAGCTCGGGAATGCTCTTCAGACAAACTTAAAGTCGTAATTTCTATCATTACTCATCCCACCGCCTCACTTTTTTTGTCTCACTATAAGCCAAAATATGAAATTCAATCTACACCCCGGAAAATGCCAAACAAAAATCAATGGCAGACCCCATCTCAATAATGGCCCAGATCACACTCTCATTTGCACCCAAGAAAAATAATTTGTTCCGGACAACTGAAACCTATTTCGAGTAGTCCGCCGCAATAACGCAGCAATAAAAAAGGTTTCCTGAGTCGGATGTCTTTACGAGAGCTACAGTGCGCAATAACCTGGCAGAACCTCGGCAAGATTTTGTCTTAAAAATTGCTTTTTGAAAAGTGCTCTTCGCTTCGCTGTGCATAGCTTCTTCGTCTGCTGCATGCTCGTGACCGTCTCTGAAAATAGCCCCCAAGTTATGTTACAAGTTCCCTTCCCCTTTCCCCTTTTTGTCATCTCCCTTTTTTTATCTGCCGATGTTGATCGATGTGCTTTAGGTCGATGTAATACGGATTGATTTTTTGAGGACCTTCACTGTTTCTTCCCTCTACAAAGTCTGCTGAAAACCAATGAAGATAGGCGGAAAACTGTGACATTACAAGAAGATTGTGCACCATTTGAGTTTAAGCCGCTGGGTTATTAATTAAATCTTAATCCACGAGACTGAAACCATAGTTTCACAAATACAAGGACTGAAGTGTCTTTTTTGCAAGGGATTTGACGCTTAACACGTTGAACGGTCATGGATTATAGAGAAAAACAGTCAGGACAAATTAGGGATGATTTTTTGTTGTTTTTCTGCATCCGCATGTGCATCTGGGGCACAGGCCGCCTCGGGGACCTCCGGAACCTATGTATGCAATAGCATTACTGACTGCAGAACATTCGAATAAAAGAACAACAATTCTACGAATCAATACAACATACGTACCACCACTCGACCCCGACTGCGGTAGCGGCGCAGTGATCTCATCCTCCTCGTTGCTTATCCCGCCCTGGGGAATGCCTAGATATTCAGTAGCATTACTGACTGCAGAACATTCGAATAAAAGCACAATAATTCTACCAATCAATACAACATACGTACCATACAGTCCGCCTTGATCCGCAATGCCTAGATATTCAGTAGCATTACTGACTGCAGAACATTCGAATAAAAGCACAATAATTCTACCACTCAATACAACATACGTACCAGTTTGGACCGATCCGCCTTGAAAAAATCCGCCCCGGGGAATGCCTAGATATTCAGTAGCATTACTGACTGCAGAACATTCGAATAAAAGCACAATAATTCTACCAATCAATACAACATACGTACTAGTTGCGACCGATCCGCCTTGAAAAATGCCTGGGTATTCCATGAAGCCATTATTGAAGTCGTTTATCCCGCGAGAACGTCGAACAAAGGATCGGTTATCTTTTCCATCGGCATTTTGCCTCACCTCTGAATGCCCTCCTAAATCTGACCGGCTCTCCAGGCAGTTCAAATGCAACAGCAGGATTAGAATTCCACTCGAGATGGCAAGGCGTTTCATGTTGAAACTGTCCGTTTTCGCAAACTGAAAACAGTGAAAGATGCCCAGTTGTTCTTGTGTAAAAACAGTCTCTGTATCGTTAGTTTGCTCTGGCAGACCATACCCGATAATTATTGGTTCTTAACAAATATGATACTTTCTCATAAATGAAGCTTCCAGAAAAACCCGCAGAAGTTTTTCGTCGGTAGATTTGAGAAAAACCGGTCTAATCCGTTCCGGCTACGATCGACTAGTGCCATGCCATAACCTCTAATTCGGGTGAAGATCTTAGAGCAGGTATATGCACTGTGGAAGATATGAAGTAAAATCTGTATTTCGGCTCGCCATCCAAATTGGTTTTAAATCGGCGCTCAAGGGTTTCCATTTGATGGCATGTGCTTGATTGTTTAATTTTCTGTAAAATATTCTATTATACAATAGCACTTCTGAAAATCAAACAATCAAGCGGCTGCCCTCAAAGAGAAACCCATGAGTGAGCCGATTTAAAAGCGGTTTGGATGGTGAACCGAAATACTGATTTCACCTCATACTATAGAAAGGTAAAGCAACTATTAGCGATTGTACCAAATATTACATTTTAGATGGAATATCTCGATGAAAAAGCCCCTGAATGTTTACGTAGTACTCACTGGGGATACAGGATGAAGAAGTGAAGCAAATAGGACTACTTGTGGAAAGGCTAGTGGAAAGTCGAATTCGAATGATGAAGTTTAAGCAAAAATATCTGGGCTTTTATATGTTTCGCAGTGGTTTCCAGTGACGTTGGATCAGAAAATAACTCACACTAAAGGCCTGGAGCTATGCCGTGTTGTGACGAAAATTCAAGTACGACACAAAATACCGGTTTACCAGTAAAGGCGGCGTGTGTTGTACGTTGGTTTGACAGTTATAACCGTAATAGTTATTGTGTGTCGTACTTGAAATTTCGTCACAACGCTGTAGGAAGTACTATAGAAAGGTATGGCTTTCAATCGCACTGAATGTATTCTTCAGTGAAGCATTGCCACATGTTCTCGTTAATCAATTTGTTAACGTTATTTTCTGATATTCTTAGTTCTTAATGCCTTAGTTATATTTTGTGCTTAGGGTGCTTCATGATAGCATCGAAATATGAACAACGACAGCATACCCAGTTGCAACTGGCCAGTCGAACCCGCCACCAATGACACCGTTCCGGGCCGGATTATTAAATCAAAACCGTCTAATTCCCGATCATTCTTGCTGTTAACACTGTGGGAAATGTTCTTATTTTGGTCGTCCTTGGGACGGATAGAAGCAAAACCTCAGTCCATGTTTACTTGATATCGGTAGCTTGGTCTATCTCAACGTAGTGTAAGTTTGCACTAAATCTGTATGATGTCGCAGTCCTTACAAAAATATTCCCGTTCTTGAACACAAAGAGGCTTGAGTTTATTCCTGCCGTATTCTGCATAGATGGTTGGAGTTATTGGAACTACCTACAGCTCGTCGTGCCGGACCAGTTCAGTGGTGGAACAAATCTGCGGAGCACTATCAACTTCTATGGAGCGCAAACTTTTTGGCAGAACACGAGCATGCAAGCATCAAACTGGTAAGAACGAAAAGTCTCATCCAAGCGATTAAAGGGTAGGGCAGATCCGTAATGATTCAGATTCAGCGTATTGCATGGTCCCTCACTCCCGTTCAGCCACCCGTTTTATGCTCCTCCTCCCTTTACTCCTGCGTGTGCTATAAAGAGCAAGACTGGAGGATGTCTTTAAATATGAATCGGTGACATGATTCCGTGTATACAAACCAGCAGTGTAAAACAAAAATGTTGCAGGACACTGATTGTATTCGGTCTCGAACGACTCTACGCCACAATCCAGCCAATACAATTTCGTACTGCCATGTCAATCCGTCGTGCAATTTATTTGGAGTTGGTGGTGGTCATGCTGGCGGTGCTTTATGGCCTGGAGTATCCCATCAGTTGGTATTACGCACTTCAAACATAGCCCGGATTTAGCTCTTCAAGACCTGGCAGCAGAGGCGCAGTACTTGACTCCGGGATTGTTCGGATGGGAAAACGTTCAAAATAAGGCCGATGTAAGAGCTCATTCTCATTTTGATCCGAAACGGAATTACAGAAGAAAAAATGATGTGAATTTTAAATCAAAGATTGATAGTAGCGCGGGTCAGATGAGTACAGGCACACATTTACGATCCTTACAAGTCGGAACCAGGACCCCTCTTGGTAGAACCAGGGGCAAAAAACATTTTTTAAAAACTGAAATCAAAATTTGGCATGTTGTTCCTGATCATTTCAATACTTGTTTGAATGTGAGGTTTGATTTCAAGAGCCTCAGGGATTTCAAACCATGTCCAAAAACTTCAGTTTTGTTCGTCAAAATTGAAGCATTCATGAAAGTTTTCAATTTTCTTATGCAATTCTTAATAAGGAGAATAATATATTGAACCCCAACAAACCACAAATTTAATCGAAAACAAATTCGAAATCCAGTTTTGAAAGTTTTGAAATTCCAAGAGGTCCTTGGAAATCAGGCTCGCATATCCCCGCAAGTTTCAAAATGATCAGGAACAAGAGCCGAACTTTTGACTTCAGTTCTAGAAAATTGCTTTTTTGTCCCTTTGCTCACCCCTGGCGCAACCATGAGGGGCTCTAGTTCCAACTTCCAAAAGCTCTTTTAGGCTCCTTACAGGTCGAACCAGAACCCCTCACGGTAGGATCAGAGAGTGGGCAAAGAGGCATAATGCATTTTTCAAGATTGAATCCAAAATTCTGTCTCTTGTCTTTGATCATTTTGAAACTTGTGGAAGTGTTGGGGTATGATTTCCAGTGAGCCCCCTGGAATTTCAAAATATTTTTAAAACATCAGTTATTCGTTCAAATTTGAAGTTTTCTGAGGTTCAATACAATTTCCCTATTGATGAATGACAAATCATAATGAAGAAAAGTTCACATTTGATGAAAAACTGACGTTTTTGAAAACGTTTTGAAAACCCAGAGGCCCCTGAAAATCAGACCTCTATTACTCCACAAGTTTCAAAATGATCAGGAACAAGAAGCAGAATTTTAGGTTCAATCTTGGGAAAACAACATTTTGCCCTTTGCCCATCTCTGGTCTTACGATGATGGGTCTTTTTTCCGACCTGTAAAAACCCTAAACGAACCTCTAGATGAGTAGAATTCTATGAGCTAACCCTCCCCCCATGCCAAAGAACTTAGTACTTAGCGCTGATCTCTCTCCGGACTTGACTTGCAAAATTTCCGTTTAGATAGGGATACAGATTGCCAATTGGATCGCTATTTTTACCATCGACTGCTGCCTGCTGACTGTCCTGCACCGCCACCTGGAAACCCGGAAGACCCTGTTCCACGCGCCAGAACGGGCTCCGGCAGTGAGCCGAAGCAGCCAGAGTAGTGGCAGCGCGTTACGGCTAGTCATTGCCTGTAGCGCCCTCTACGTTTTCACCATGGCCCTTCCCATCACCAGCAACATCCTACTTATCGCGAATGAGCCCCTGCATTGCTCTTACTACAGCACTACAAAGACCCTTGACCTGCTCAGCGGTCTCGGGACCATGTCTCTTCTGGTCAACTATTCCGCTGGAATTTTCCTTTATTGTCTTACGTGGAAACGATTTCGCGAGCGCATCAAATCCTGGGTGAGACTTTGGTTTCCAACGGCGGCCAGACGCGAGCGACGCTCTTCGAGTGAGATGACGGTAATGGAGGATGTAAGCCGTTCCTCAGTCATCGACGAAACAATGCGGACTATGCCTCAGGTATGACCGGCGATCGTGACCAATCCTCAAGATAATCAATGACCATTTTATGTGATCAAAGTTATGCTTATGTTCCATCGTGCTATGCTCGTATGTCTATGCCTAAAGTATTACGATACTTTCAATGTTATGTCAAGCAATTCCAGCAGCAGCCACATTTTGAATATTAATAATAATGATCGAACTGAATACATGGTGTAAATCTATTACGCTGTAACGAGAATCAATTAGAGGAACAGAGCTCGTATCCGGAGTCGTTGTAATGCCGGCTGCAATATTCCAGCGTATATTAAAGTTGTTGCGATTAACAAAATCTAGTTCTTCTGGATAAACATGAATTTCACATGGAAACGCCTGTCCATGTGAGCAAAAACTAGATTTAAGCTACACCCGGAAAAATGCCAGACAAAAACCAATGGCTCATTCATTTACTCCCAAAAAAAGAATTCGTTTCGAAAAATCAAAACCTTTTCGAATAACCCGCCACAATAACGAAGCCATAAAAAAGTGTCATGAGTCAGGTGCCTTTACGAGAGACACAGGGCGCAATAGCATGACGGAAATTCGGCAAGATTTTGTCATTAAAATTGCTTTTAGAAAAGTGCTCTTCGATTCGTTGTGCATAGTTTCTCCGTGTGCTGCTTGCTCGCAACCGCCTCTGAAAATTGCCCCAAGTTAGGCTACAAGTTCCCTTCCCCCTCTTTGTCGTCTCCCATTTTCTATCTTCCAATGATAACTGATGTCTTCTAGGTCAATATAATGCGGATCATGGCGAAGTGGACTTTTACGGCAACGGGCAGGTTAATTATGAAGAGTTTCAAGCCATGATGACTAGCCATTCTGACTGACTGCACATTTGACGCCATAAACCGTTCCTTCTTCATCATCGATCAAAGCTCAGTCGGACGTTTTGTCACTGTCCAATCATCTGAACTGCATATTCTGTTTGAATCGTTGATGAATCTTTTAAAATGATACACAAAAACTGTTTAATGAAAATTCTGAATAGTAGAAATGCAAATGTATATTTGAAATAGTAAAAAAGTCCAATGAAATATCAGAGATGAGTTCACTGAACGACAGAAACATTCCGGGCTCCTCGTACAGGAAGTAGGTGCACTATACAGAAACGGGTGATATGTTGAGATCACACCCCGTTCATTTCATTTCAGCTGCAAGACCGCGGACTTTGTTTATTCTCACGAAAAGACTCTCGACTTGCCATCGGGCATTTTAAATGGGTTGTGCAACGGAGAAATTCCATTGTGCAGCGCTTGAAACAAGTTTTTTGCGATTCAACAAACCGGAAACTGATAAACATTTCGTCATTGCTTTACACAAAGACATTAAGTCGAAAATATTGCAATGTCGTTTGGACCGCTGAGAAAGCCATAAATAACAGCGACCCATGAGAGGAATACCAATACTTGTGCGGTTTGTTATATTTTCATATTGAGGCAAAAAAATACTGGCTTAGGTTTTCCATCTCAGTATGGGTCTCCCATTTCTACGTTCATACCTACATGGTCTATATATCATTGCTCTAATTGCCGTTATCATCACCATCAGCCCTTCAGAAGCAGCATGTTGTCAGGATAACAATAACCATTGTGGTGCCGCCCTGTCATCGTTATGCGAATCCTCCAACCTTCTGCCCGACTCTCTCTACATTTGCGAGGAAGGAGGCGATCCAAGTCCGATCCAGATATGCCTTGATGGATGTCAAACCCACGTGGGAGGCAACGATATCTGCAAGCATGTGCTGGTAGACAATAAAACAGCCTCGCAACTGCTGCCTGAAACCGCGTTAAAACGGGGACAGAGCCTCTTTTCTCCAGACAAGAAGACGAAACTGTCGATGCAGATGAATGGGGACCTCGTCGTGTCTATTATTGGTGGAGATCTAACGGAAAAGTCAGTGTGGTCGACTGGAACCGGCTCATTAGTAGATCCACCCGCGTCGATCAATTTGTTCGAAAATGGTGACTTGGTCATGCTTAATGATAAGGGTGAAACAATGTGGAGACTTGGAACAGCTGGCGCAAAGTATGCTGGTGCTTCGCTGTGGGTGCAAAATGGGGGTTTAATATGCCTCGCAAATGAGCCGGATGGGAACTGCTTATGGAAATCAGTTGCTTCGGTAACATCGACGCCGATTTCGACGCCAATTTCGACGCCGATTTCGACGCCGATTTCGAAATTCGTTCCACGTAAGAACTAAGACTATGCCTTCTGTGTATCTTAACATGAACAAATACTGGGCTAAAAAGAGTGCATTTTCAAAGTACGACCAGTCAGATGCTCGTTAAGGATTCTTTGAAGGTGAAACCAGGACAGCTGATATAATGGCCAGGTGGTGGGCAAAGAGGCAAAATTCTTTTTTCCCCCTCAAAATTTAAGGTTTGTTAGGATTCAATATATGCTCTCTTAATAACCACAAATTGAACAAGAAGGCATTCAAGACTACGCCAAATTTGATAGAACTGACATTTTTGAAAATATTTTGACATTGTTCGTTTACTACTAAACTTGACAATTTATCAGCATGACACTCTTCCCTGGGCAAATTCTGCTTATGTCTTGGGGGAATCCCTGAAGATAAACGCAGGCCAATGCATTAGCGAAAGCTATGCGGGTGCGTGCGATAATGATGATGCGGCGTGCGAACAAGCTTGTATCGCAGATCAGCTTGCGTGCGGGAAATGTAGCGGGAAATGTGCCCAGTTACGGAATACATCAGCGATAGTTTGTTTCTGCGAAGAGTGTAAAAATATGATAGGTAAGAATTTTAGTTTGTTAGAATTATTGCGAAATACTTTCGCACACTAGTTTCAGTTGATTTTCAACGCTTTCTTTTTATTTCTTTTTATTTATTTTTATTCATAATAAAGCATTTTTGTGCAATTTTTGTACATTTTTAATTGTCAAATTCACAGAACAATTCAAGCAAAGGATTTTCAATGATTTTACAATGATTTATTTTCCCTCAGTGACCAGCGCTGCATGTACTAAATAACAGACAGTTACAACGCTATCGAGAACTAATCCCTAGATGAGCTAATGGCTAAAAAATGGTTAGGTGATATGTCATTTCACTTTTTGTGTTTCAACGGCGGAGCAGGTTGCCCGACTGGACAACAACAGTGTGGAACAGGTGATTGCTACAACGCAAATACCTCATATTGCTGTGGATCGACGCATTATTTCAAGGATACGTTTTGGTGTTACGAGGGCGGTATCACTTGCCCTCTTGGACAGAAGCCTTGTGGAACAGGCGGCTGCTACAACGCAAATACCTCATATTGCTGTGGATCGACGCATTATCTCAAGGATACGTTTTGGTGTTACGAGGGCGGTATCACTTGTCCTCTTGGACAGCAGCCTTGTGGAAAAACTTGCTACGATAAAAAGATCTCCTCTTGTCGAAACGGAAACGTCGAACATAACTGAACGATTAACCTTTCTCGAAAAACATCCGTAACGTCATATCGTGCTCATTAACATTCTGGTCGACTGTTTATTCTTATACCTGTTTTGTGTTTTAAAAAATCCATAAAAAGAGCGTAGTTAGTATGCCTAAAATTGTTCGAGTCGATTTTGTTAAATACTCCAGCTGCGTTTTCATTCTATTTTGCATGGTCTTCCGACTGAACAATTTGTTGAAGTATCGAATAATTCGGAGGATGTGATGAACTAAAATGTGACCGCTTTAGCAATTATACACCACTGCGCCATTTCCCTGTTACGCCTATGAGCTGCAAATTCTCCTCGTTATTGTTATTCATATTTCCATCGGTCAAACAGGAAGGGATCGTAGGGAGAAATCTATCTCGAAAGTCATGTTTCGTCTAAAAACCTCGAGGATTTTTACTTGACACTACTCTCGGCTTAATTCACATAGAAAAGCCAAGCTGGCAAACGACATAGCGACTCAACGACATTGTTGCTGAGCATTCCGAAGATGATGTCACTTCACTTCTCGCCAATGCCACTAACTCTTGCACAACTTTTAAACACATATTGTCACCCGAAAAAGTAACAAAACATAAACCCTTTTCTTGAACAGCTCTTGCCTGAAAAATGTAGATCGGGGTTTATTTTGCCCAAGCGTTAAAGACCGATCTAATGCTCTTGCAAGTTTTTTCAAAATCTCAAAAAACGGCAACCTTATTGAGGCGAAACGTTTAGCACAGTAGAAACCGGGTGCTTCGTGCTGAATGACGTAAAATCCCTTTACTATGTTCTGATGAAATTCCACATTCTGGTCTTGAAAGAAAAACCAACTAACTTTTTACGAATAAATTTTTGTTCTTTCTGCGTTTCTGGCCGAGATGACCCAGCTGTAAAAAACGATTGCGATAGTAATAAGTCTACTATTTTCTCTAGTTTCTGTTGATACAGCAAAACTGGTCTCAGAAGATCTATTCGAAGGCAATATTGTTTGATTTGACGCCCTTGCTGCCGTAGACCTGGCAAAGAGCCGTTTGAGAGAAAAGTTGAAGTTATTATCAGAGTTATATTTCAGAGTCGCTTTTCACTATTTTTGTCTGAAGTGCTAAGTTTATGGTGATTTTCAAAAAAAAAATGGTGTGGTTGGTTGGTGTGGTCAAATGGATTTGGATAAAAGAGACTTTAAAGTTGCGGAAGCGCTGACAAATTCCATTTACTTCGATTTTCACATCCAAAACGCAAGTGAGCCATTGCGCTGAATTCCATGAATCATCACCTTCCGACTTTGCGGCAAGAACGTGATAGAGAGCTAAAGTATGAGGTAAGAGCCCTGGAATGGGCCACTTGACTTTCCCGTACCCTGGAATGGGCCACCGGGCGGCAGGGGGCGCTCTGTCACAAATTAATCGAAAAAAGAAGAGTCACCGCACAGTCAGCGACCTCTACAGTGAACTTTTTTCCAACTGGCCAATCATTTAAACGTTCGTTTTTTAAACATGTTCCCACAATTTTTTTTCATATCTGATACGCGTTCCACCGGATTATCAATTATTCTCTATCGTTTGGGACCTTGGTAATTGCCAAAACTTGTGTGGAAGTTGTGATTCTAGGGTGGCCCATTCCAGGGTACGGAAAAGTCAAGAGGCCCATTCCAGTGCCCCTGCCTCATACTTGTGGAAAGGTTAGTGGAAAGTCGAATTCGAATGATAAAGTTTAAGCAAAAATATCTGAGTTTTTATATGTTTCGCAGTGGCTTCCAGGGAGATTGGATCAGAAATTGACCCACCCTAAAGAGATTTGGTGAGTTATAGCACAAAGCATTAAAAAAAATCTTGTGTCGAGTTCTAGTACAGGCGTAGGGCTAAGTATATGTACCGGAGGTATAGGAGGTATGGAAGGATTAGGAGGTATAGAAGGTATGGGAGGTACGGGAGGTATGAGAGGTATAGGAGTTATAGGAGGTACGGGAGGTATAGGACGTAAGGAAGGTATAGAAATTATAGGAGTTATAGGACTTTCCATCTGTTTGTCCGTCGGGATTAAGCCTGTCCGTCCGTCGGAATCACGTCTGTCCGTCCTTTGGGATTAAACCTGTTTGTCTGTCTGTCCGTCCGTTTGCCGAACGTCAGTCGTATCGTCTAAAAGCAGTCCATCTGTACTCCGTGAGTTCATTAACATATCATCGATTTTTCAACGATTCATAAGGCCGTCAGAAAGCTGTCTGTCCGTCCATCCGCAGTCCGGCCGGGGCTTGTCTGTTAGTCCTTTCGTCCGTCCATTAGGATTCCGCCGATCCTGTAGTTCAACAATTCATCCGTTCATCCGTCATCCGTTCATCCGTTCACGTTTCAAAATGATCAGAAACAAGGGGCCGAACTTTTGGCTTCAATTCTGGAAAAATGCTTTTTTTGCCCCTTTGCCACCCCCTGGCCCAATAATGAGGGGTCCTGGTTCCGACTTGTAAGTACCCTAAACGAACCTTTGGATGAGTAAGGCTATGGGCTTACTCTCCTCCTATGCAAAAGAACTTAGTACTTAGCGCTGATCTCTCTTCGGAATTGACTTGCAAAATGTCCGTTTAGGTAGCGATAATGATTGGTAAATGGATCGCTAATTTTACCATCAACTGCTGCCTGCTGATCGTCCTGCGCCGCCACCTCAAAACCCGGAAGACCCTTTTTCACGCACCAGGACAGGCTCCGGCAGTGAGCCGAGGCATCCACAGCAGTGGCAGCGCGTTACGGCTAGTCATTACCTGTAGCGCCCTATACGTCTTCACCATGGCCCTTCCCATCACTAGCAACATCCTACGTATCGCGAATGAGCCCCCGCATTGCTCCTACTACAGCACCACGAAAACCCTTAACCTGCTCAGCGGTCTTGGGACCCTGTCTTTCCAGGTTAACTATTCCGCTGGAATTTTCCTGTATTGTCTTACGTGGAAACGATTTCGCGAGCGCATCAAAAGCTGGGTGCGACTCTGGCATCAACGGCGGCCGGATGCGAGCGACGCTCTTCCAAAAGGATGACGGTAATGGTGAATGTAAGCCGTTCCTCAATCAAAGACAGAACAATGCACACCATGCCTCCTGTATGACCGGCGATCGTCACGGATGGCCAATCCCTGAGATAATCAATGTCCATTTTATGTAATCAAAGCTATGTTCTTGTCCCATGATGCTATGCTCATATATCTGTGCCTAAAGTATTACGGCACTTTCAGTGTTATGCCAAGCAATTCAATCAGCAACAGCCACGTTTTGAATAAAAATAAAAACAAAAATAATCAATAATCAAGTTGAACACACGATGCAACTCTATTACACACTGTAACGAGAATCGATTAGAGGAGCGGAGTCCATACGCAGGCGGAGTCGCTGTAATACCGGCTGCAGTATTCCAGCGTGTGTTGAAGTTGTTGCGACTAACAACATCTCGTTCTTGTGGGTATACCGGGTAAGGGAATGCTCTTCCCGTGTGGTTAACTGGAAGAAATCGGTGGCAGTACTCGCAGAAGGTCCGTGTACAACTTTATCCCGACTTTTTACTCGTAAAGTTTAACCACGTTTTTGAGGAGGCTTCATTGAGCATGGGTACAGTGCACTGCTGCTAGTCTGATTGACTTCCATATCCTTAGTATCCCAAACTTCTGCCATAATGGGAGGAAAGTGATAGGCAATATGACAGGTATGAGGTAAAGACACTGGAATGGGCCACTGGGCGGCAGGGGGCGTTCTGTCGCAAATACGTTTTGGATTACTGCATAGTCAGCGTCCTCTATAGTGAGCTTTTTCCAACTATCCAATCATTTCGTTTTTAAACATGTTCTTCAAATTTTTTTTGCATATCTGATACGCGTTCCACCGGGTTATTCTCTATCGCTTAGGACCTTGTTGATAGCTAAAACCTGTGTGGAAGTTGTGATTCCAGGGTGGCCCATTCTAAGGTACGGGAAAGCCAAGTGGCCCATTCCAGTGCTCTTACGTCTTACTCTAGCCAATTGCAATTGGCCCGTTGACGACGAGTCGTCCGTCTTCAATAATACGACTTCCGGCCCGGATTACCACGTAAAAGATGTTCTGTTCCCAATAATTCTGGCTATCAACACCGTCAGTGATCTACTAACTCTGCTTGTCCTGAAATCAGACAAGAACAAGATATTTGTACTTGTGTATCTGATGTCTATGGCTTTCTTTGATCTAAACGCAGTGTAAGATCGACATTACCTTGACTTATTCTTAATTAATGATAATGACGAGCTTTCGTTTAGATGGCTGGAATTGTTCCCTTACCTCCAGCTTATGCTGCCCGGACAATTAAGTCAGGGCAGCGGGTTGAGGCATGCCATTAACTTCAATGGCGCTCAGTCTTTCTGGCAAGAAACATGTCTCCAGGCGTCTGACTGGTCAGTCGCGACCATTCATGCCTATTCTGAGGTGATCTATAGTCATCTACGAGGTGAGACTTTTAACTCGGCGAACGTCGAAATCGCTTCTATTTCGGCGAAGTGAGGAAAGCAGGGGGCGCACGTGTTCGCCAAATGACAACGAATAGCACTAGTACTCACTTGTCTTTCAGTTGATTGCTCTATTCGAGCAACCAAATCAGTCACTTACATTTTCAGTTAAGTTAGTAAAATCTTAACAAAGATATTTCTTTTCTTTGTTCCGGCATTTAGAAAAATTAATTGTTTTCTATTGGCACAACGTAGGCTCTTATAAACAAAAAAGATGAAAAGTTATGGCTATTTGCATAAAAGAGAAGTGTTTCATTGTCGACACAGAATTGTTGCGGTTTTCTTTATTCCTGCATCAATACGCGAGCGGTTCCCTTATCGTCTCGATCCCGACTAATTTATTGCAAAAATTCACCTTGGTTTCTCCAAAGAATCGTCAGTACTATGCAACGGAATTCGTGCCCTGCTTTGTATGTCATCTAGTTTGCAAACTTCATATTTACTCCATATTCACACGTCGATCTGCCGGGTTGTTTATGCCGTGCTGGCAGCTCCATGCGGCTCCATGCAGCTTGACGTAGCCACCAGTAAAATTTGGTGTACAAACTCTGACATACCTAGTACTTCACGCCCTGTTTACTCCGTTGGGACGAAGTGTTGCTCCAAGCCGTAAGTTGCCGGGTATAAAGTATACCGGATTAACCGACTGTTAAAAACTAGTACGCAAACATACGCGCTTGCATGCACAGACACAGACATAGACACAGATACACAACGGACACAGACACAGACATAGACACGTGATCCGGCCAAGCAATCGGCGAATCCGCGGCTTGCTGCTTGTCCTTGTCTTTTCTCATTTGTAAATCGATTAGTTGTGCTACAACTTCTCAGAGATGAACTACCTGGCTAATCCTGCCGGTAGTCACGTGACCTGCATGCCTTGTTCGCTTCTAGTCGAGCTGTCTCTCTTCTTATGTGTGTGATTTCCGCCGTTTATATAGTGTGTACACATTACGGACCTATTTTTGTGTGGGACCCTTTTTCCGGAAACCGTTTGCCTTGCCTTTCCTCCTCCTGTGTATGTATGTATACAGGAGTCCCTGCTTTTGCCTTTCCAGGACTACCCGATGTCGTCCACCACCGGAACAACGACTACTAGTAGTACTGCTATATATACTTGCTCAATTGATAGCTGTAAAATAACGCTGACTTTTTTGGCAGAAATTGCGAAAGTAAAATGCAATAACACTTCGTTTTGCAATTTTATTATATTAAATTACTGTGATAGAACGTGGAAGATCCCACTACGCTTCGGACATCACCATTGCTGTCAGTTACAATTACGAGTGTTTGTTCACTAAATTCCATCGCTTCATTTTTTGCGAATCGACCACTTATTATGGCTGTATCTAGTCTGTCTGTCTGTCTGTCTGTCTGTCTGTCTGTCTGTCTGTCTGACTGTCTGACTGTCTGTACGCCAACAGATCAGACAAATGTCTGTTATAGAGGAGGCGGTCTGGGGATGAATTTTAAAAGAATTTAGTGAGTATTATGAAGCACATTGGATAAGAATTTCACAGAGTCTGCTGAAAACCAAGGAAAATAGGCGGAAACTGAAAAAGTACAGGAAGATTGTGCGCCATTTGAGTTTAAGCCGCTGGGTTTTTTAATTTTAACCCACGAGACTGAGATCATACTTCCACAAATACAAGGACTGAAGTGTCTTCTTTTGCCAGGGCTTCTACGCTTAACACGTTGAACGGTCTTGAATTATAGGGGAAACAGCCAGGACACAACTAGGAATGAAAATGTTTTGCTTTGACGACGAGGTCCCCGGGGGCCGCTTCATGCCTCACATGCGGTGTGTGCCATTTGTCGTCATCCGAGTCTATGACCGGATAATCCGCCTCGGGGAACGCCTACGTATTCATTATAGCATTACTGACTGCAGAACATTCGAATAAAAGCACAAAAATCTTACCAAAATACGCAATCCTAAATTTCGTCCCCGGTTCCGGTACCGGCGTAGTGATTTCATTCTCAAGGTGTTCATCGTTCTCCCCAGCGTCATGATGAGATTCTGCCCTCGCGGGATCTTCATTAGAACGCCATCCCACACCAGAACCATGGAAGTCGCTTATCCCGCGAGAATGTCGAACGAAGGGTCGGTTATCTTTTCCGTCGACATTCTGCTTCACTTCTGAATGTCCTCCTAAATCCGACCGACTTTCCAGGCAGTTCAAAAACAACAGCAGGATTAGTATTCCACTCCAGATGGCAAGGTGTTGCATGTTGAAACTGTCTGTCGTCATAAATTTGAAAAAATGAATAATGCTCAGTCGTTTTTGTGTAATAATAATAAATATAAAATAATACTTCTTACAGTGCATCTACCTGCTCGAAAAACTTCACCCGAATTAGAGGTTATGACATAGCACTATTCGATCGAGACCGGAACGGTTTAAACCGGTTTTTTTCTCAAATCGGCTGACGAAAAAAATGCCGTGCAGTGACAAAAACTCAAGTACGACACAAAATAGCAGTTTACCAGTAAAGGCGGCATGTGTTGTGCGTTGGTTTGACAATTATAAGCGTATTGGTAATTAAGTATTGTGCTTGAATTTTCGTCACAACACGGCACAGCTCCAGGCCTTTAGGGTGAGTTAATTTCTGATCAACATCACTGGAAACCACTGCAAAACGTATAAAAACCCAGATATATTTGCTGAAACTTTATCGTTCGAATTCGAATTTCCACTAGCCTTTCTACAAGTAATCCTATTTGCTCAACTTCTTCGCTGCTTTGTGAGTCCAGCTGTACGCTGTCTCAATGCTGAATGCGGCTAAAAGGCATAGAGAGAAGATGAAAAGGCTTAAAAATTGTGTCGTGCCTGATGTTGAGAACGGCAGAAAATGCCCAGAAAATAGCATTTATCAGCAATGGTGACAAATATTACACCGTAGAGGGAATATCTTGATGAAAGAGCCCCCTGAAGGTTTACGTAGTACTCGCTGGGGATATAGGATGAAGAAGTGAAGCAAACACGAAACACGCATTGAGACAGCGTACAGCTGGACTCACAAAGCAACGAAGAAGTGAAGCAAATAGGACTACTTGTGGAAAGGCTACTGAAAAGTGGAATTTGTACGATAAAGTTTTAGGAAAAATATCTGGGCTGTTATAAGTTTTGCAGTGGTTTCCAGTGATGTTGGATCAGAAATTAATCCATCCTAAAGGCCTGGAGCTGTGCCGTGGTGTGACGAAAATTCAAGCACGACACAATGACCATGAGACGTCCTTTTTCCGACCTGTAAAGACCCTAAACGAGCCTCTGAACTCTAGAACTCTATGGACTAACCCTCCCCCCATACCAAAGAATTTATTACTGTACTGCCGCGTTAGCTTCGCGCACTGCAAGAGCATTACTTCGTTATTCTAGCCCGTAGTTTACGTAAGCTCATGCGCGGATCCATAAGTCTAAGTTTACGGTGGTTCTACTTCTACTGCGCGAAGCTAACGCGGCAGTACAGTACTTAGCGCTGATCTCTCTCCGGATTTGACTTGCAAAATTTTCGTTTAGATAGGGATCCAGATTGGTAATTGGAGCGTTATTTTCATCATCGACTGCTGCCTGCTGATCGTTCTGCGCCGCCACCTCAAAACCCGGAAGACCCTTTTCCACGCGCCAGAAAGGGTTCCGGCAGCGGGCCGAGGCAGCCAGGGCAGTGACAGCGCATTACGGCTAGTCATTGCTTGTAGCGCCCTCTACGTCTTCACCATAGCCCTTTCCATCACCAGCAACATCCTACTTATCGCAAAAAAGCCCCCGTGCTACTCCTACTACATCACCACAAAGACCTCTAACCTGCTCAGCGCTCTCAGGACCCTGTCTCTTCTGGTCAACTATTCCGCTGGAATTTTCCTGTATTGTCTTACGTGGAAACGGTTTCGCGAGCGCATCAAATGCTGGGTGCGACTCTGGCACCAACGGCGGCCAGACGCGAGCGACGCTATTCCATTGAGAAGACGGTAATGGAGAATGTAAGCCGTTTTTCGGTCATCGACGGAACAATGCACGTCATGCCTCGGGTAGGCGCGGCGGTCGTCTTGGGTGGCCAATCCCCGAGATATCAATGACTACAGTGCGCCCCATTTACATTGTCCCAACTTGCTACAAAAATTCTACCATCCAGATCAGCTGATCCAAAATCCATCCCACACGATATTTAATGTAGTAGTCTTGTAGGCAATACAAATTTTGTTAGTTGGCGTTTTTTGAATTCGAAATGGTGCGTGAAATTAGTTCTGAAATTAGGGGACGCATTTTAGAGTTATACCACTTTTTGCCGTCCTCCCGAAAAATCCAGAAAAATCTGGCGGAAAAGGGGATCAGTGTTTCGTATAGGACCATCCTTCGAGTCATCAAATCCGAGAAGGAAGAAGACATCCCGTCGAAGACGGAAGTGAAAAACGTCAACAACGGGGACTACCTTTTATCCGCTCCGACGACCTCATAAAAAAAATCGCCAAATCTATCGATACTCCCAATCCTCCCACCCAACGTGAAATTTCTTGCAAGCTCGGGATCTCTACGGGCACTGTGTCCCGGGTGCTGAAGAAAGATCTTGGCCTGATGTACCATAAGAAGGTAACGACGCACGTCCTCACTCCGAAGCCAGCTCAGCAGCGTCTCGATCGCGGGCCCCACTTTCTACGCTGTCTCAGCCGTCAAAAACTTCCCGTGATTGTCAGTATCGATGAGACGTAGCTGGATCTGAATGAATTTACCGGGGAGCGGGATGGATGTTACGAATCACCGGATAAACCAGCCCCGAAAGAATGGAAGAAAAAGCCTCTTTCAGGATGGCCCGGAAAAGTGATGGTCTGCATGGGAATCTCCTGGAATGGCCTTACGTCTCTCTATTTCGTCCCTCCTAAAGCCAAAATGAATAGCCAGATGTTCATCGATTTAATTCTTGAACCAATGTTTAAAAAGGACGTTCCGCGGCTTTACCCGGAGGAGGAAAAGAAGGTCATCCTCCACATGGACAGCGCCGGAGCTCACGTTAAGGATAGGGTCGTCAAGTGGCTCCACGATCGTGAAATAAAATTTATCACGAAGGAGGAATGGATGTCGAACTCGCCCGATTTGTCCCCGATGGATTACGGTGTAAACTCAATTTTTAAGAAGCGATGCAATAGGCACAAGGCGAAGAATATAGCCGAACTGGTAGCGATCGCAAAACGGGAGTGGAAGAAGTTTGGTTTGGGACATTGCCGAAACATCCTCATAGCTTGGCTGAAACGAGTGAAAAGGATGATTGAGATGTCTGGCTATCAGATAGAAAATACTTTTTGAGTAGGAATGTCGTTCCTTCAGGGTGAAATAAATTTTTGAAAAGTTGGGACAATGTAAATGGGGCGTACTGTATTTTATGTGATCAAAGTTATTCTCTTGTTCCATGGTGCTATGCTCGTATGTCTATGCTTAAAGTATTACGATACTTTTAATGTTATGCCAAGCAATCCCAGCGGCAGTAGCCACGTTTTAAATAATAACAATAATAATAGAACTGAATACACGCTGTAAATCTATTATACTGTAACGAGAATCAATTAGAGGACCGGAGCTCGTTCTGTACCCGGAGTCGTTGTAATGCCGGCTGCAATACTCCAGCGTATATTAAAGTTGTTGCGATCAAAAAAATCTCCTTCTTCTGGGTTTAGCGGATTCGGGGTTGCTCTTCAGACAAACTAAGAACCGTCATTTTTCTATCATTACTCATCTCACTGCTTCAATTTTTTGGCCTCATTATAAGTCAAAAAATGACAAAAACGAAAAAATGACAAGGACTGAAGTGTTATTTTTGCCAGGGTTTCTACGCTTAACACGTTGAACGGTCTTGAATTATAGGGGAAACATCCAGGACACAATTAGGAATGAAAATGTTTTGCTTTGACGACGAGGTCCCGGGGGCCGCTTCATGCCTCATATGCGGTGTGTGCCGTCTGTCATCATTTGAGTTTGCGACGGGACAGTCGGCCTCGGGGTACAGATGCAACGGATGCAACCTATTCAATAACATTACTGACTGCAGAACATTTGAATAAAAGAACAACAATCCTACCGAGTCTGGAGCCGCACAGTCCGCCTCGGAGACCACCGCTGGGAGCAACCGCGCGAGAATGTCGAAGAAAGGGTCGGCTATCTTTTCCGTCGATATTCTGCTTCCCTTCTGAATGTCCTCCTAAATCTGACCGGCCTTCAAGGCAGCTGAAATACAACAGCAGGATCAAAATTCCACTCCAGATGGCAAGGTGTTCCATGTTGAAATTGTCCGTTTTTGCAAATTGGAAAAAGTGAAAGATGCCCAGTCGTTCATGTGTAAAAACAGCCTCTGTATCGTTAGTTTGCTCTTGCAAACTAAACCCGATAATTGTTGTTTCTTAACAGCTGAATACAAATACCATGAGACTGCCTCTGGGTCATATGCTGTGATACTCTCTCATAATTGAAGCTTCTAGAAAAGCCCACAGACGTTTTTCGTCGGTAGATTTGAGAAAAAACCGGTCTTATCCATTCCGGCTATGATCGGCTAGTGCCATGCCATACCCTCTGATCCGGTGAAGTTCTTCGCATCTCGCATTTCGGCTCTCCATCCAAATTGCTTTTAAATCGGCTCATTCAGGGGTTTCCCTTTGATGGCATTTGCTTGATGATTTGATTTTCTGTACTATATATTTTATAATAGCAGTTCTGGAAATCAAACAATCAAGCACCAGCCATCAAGAAGAAACCCATGAGTGAGGCGATTTAAAAGCGGTTTGGATAGCGAGCAGTAGTTTCCAGTGACGTTGGATCAGAAACTGACCCACCCTAACCGCGTGGAGCTGTGCCATGTTGTGACGAAAATTCATGTACGACACAAAATACCGGTTTACCAGTAAAGGCGGCATGTGTTGTGCGTTGGTTTGATAGTTATAAACGTAATGGTAATGTTGTGTCGTACTTGAATTTTCGTCACAACACTGTAGGGAATACTATTGAAAGGTATGGCTTCCAATCCCACTGAATGTATTCTTCAGAGAAGCATTACCACGTGTTCTCCTCAATCAATTTGTTGACGTTTTTTCTAATAATCTTATTCCTTAGTGCCTTAATTTTATTTGTGTCTAGGTGTTTCGTGATAGCACCGAAGTATGAACAACGATGGCATACTACAAAACAGTAACTTACATTTTCAATTAAGTTAGTAAAATCTTAACAAAGATATTTCTTTTCTTTATTCCAGCATTCAGAAAAATAAATTATTTTCTATTGGCAAAACGTAGGCTCTTATAGACAAAAAAAGAGGAAAAGTTATGGCTATTTGCATAGAAGAGAAGTGTTTCATCGTCGACACAGAATTGTTGCGGTTTTGTTTACTCCTGCATCAATACGCGAGCGGTTCCCTTACCGTCTCGATCCCGACTAATTGGATAATTGGATAATTGGTTAATTGGTTAACTATGTTATTGGTTGATTGATTAATTGGTTAAATGATTAATTGGTTAATTGGGTAATTGGTTAATTGGATAATTGGATAATATTGGATAATTGGTTAATTAATATCGGTTAATTGGATAATATTGGATAACTGGATAATTGGGGATCCGAAATGGTACAATCCGCCCAGAGGACCTTTGGAACCGTACCCGCCTTCGGGAACGCTTTCGGGAACTCTTTCGGGAACGCCTACGTATTCAGTAGCATTACTGATTAAAGAACATTCGAAAAAAAGCACAGCAATCTATCAATCAATACAATATACGTACCAAAATTCTCCTGCAGCCATTCCATACCAGAACCATGGAAATTGCCTATCCCGCGAGAATGTCGAACGAAGGCTCGGTTATCTTTTCCGTCGACATTCTGCCTCACCTCGGAATGTACTCCTAAATTTGACCGGCACTCCAGGCAGCTCAAATGCAACAGCAACATTAGAGTTCCACTCCAGATGGCAAGGCGTTCCATGTTGAAACTGTCCGTATTCGCAAATTGGAAAGAGTGGAAGATGCCCAATCGTTCCTGTATAAAAACAGCCTGTTTAGTTTGTTAAATCGGCTCGCTCAAGGGTTTCGCTTTGATGGCATGCGCTTGATTGTTTGATTTTATGGAAATGATTCGGAAAAACATTTGAAAAAATACTTTGTTTTTTGGCTACCACTTGCCGTTTCGTGAGGGGTCCTAGTGCCAAGAAATTAAGACCTCATATCTCCGCAAGTTTCAAAATGATCAGGGACAAAAGGCCGAATTTTAACTTCAACCTTGAAAAAAAACGTTTTGCCATTTGCCCACCCCTGGCTTTATTATGAGACGTCCTTTTTTCGACCTGTAAAGAGCCTAAACGAGCCTCTAAATGAGTAGAACTCTATGAGCTAACCCACCCCAGGCCAGTGAACTTAGTAATTAGTGCTGATCTCTCTCCGGACTTGACTTACAAAATGTTCGTTTAGATAGCGACACAGATTGGTGATTGGATCGCTATTTTCACCATCAACTGCTGCTTGCTGATCGTCCTGCGCCGCCACCTCAAAACCCGGAAGACCCTTTTCCACGCGCCAGAAAGTGTTCCGGCAGCGAGCCGAGGCATCCACAGCAGTGGCAGCGCGTTACGGCTAGTCATTGCCTGTAGCGCCCTCTACGTCTTCACCATGGCCCTTCCCATCACTTGCAACATCCTACGTATCGCGAAAGAGCCCCCGCATTGCTCCTACTACATCACCACGAAGACTCTTGACCTGCTCAGCGGTCTCGGGACCCTGTCTCTTCTGGTCAACTATTCCGTTGGAATTTTCCTGTATTGTCTTACGTGGAAACGGTTTCGCGAGCGCATCAAAAGCTGGGTGAGGCTCTGGTTTACATTGGCGGCCGAACACGAGCAACGCTCTTCCAGTGAGATGACGGTAATGGAAAATGTAAGCCGTTCCTCGGTCATCGAAAAAACAGTGAACGCCATGCCTCCGGTATGATCGGCGATCGTCACGGGTGGTGGCCAATCCCAGAGATAATCAATGGCCATTTTATGTGATCATGTTCCATGGTGTTAAGCTATGCTATGCCGTATGTCTATGGCTATGCCCAAAGGTTTGGGATACTTTCAATGCTATGCCAAGCAATTCAGTTAGCAGCAACCAGTTCTTAAAATAAACAAAATAAATAATCGACCTGATTATACGGTTTAACTTTATTACGTTGTAACGAGAAGCAATTAGCGGAACAGAACTCGCACCCGGAGTCGTTGTAATGTCGGCTGCAATATTCCAGCGTATAATAAAGTTGTTGCGATCAACACACTTTTGTTCTTATGGGTATCCCGAGCTCGGGAATGCTTTTCAGACAAACTTAGAGTTGTCATTTCTGTCATTACTCATCCCACCGCCTCACTTTTTGTGTCTCACTATAAGCCAAAACATGAAATTCAATCTACAACCCGAAAGATGCCAAACAAAAACCAATGGCAGACCCTATCACAATAATGGCCCAGATCACACTCTCATCTGCACCCAAGAAAAATAATTTGTTCCGGACAACTAAAACCTATTTCGAATAGTCCGCCGCAATAACGCCGCAATAACGCCGCAATAAAAAAGGTTTCATGAGTCGGATGTCTTTACGAGAGATAAAGGGCGCAATAACCTGACAGAAATTCGGCAAGATTTTGTCTTAAAAATTGCTTTTTGAAAAGAACTCTTCGCTTCGCTGTCCATAGCTTCTCCGTCTGCTGCATGCTTGTGACCGTTTCTGAAAATAGCCCCCAAGTTATGTTACAAGTCCCCTTCCCCTTTCCCCTTTTTGTCATCTCCCTTGTTTTATCTGCCGACGTTGATCGATGTGCTCTCGGTCGATGTAATACGGATTGATTTATTGAGGATCTTCACTGTTTTTTCCCTCTACTGTTTAAGAACGAGTAAACTCTAATAATTATTGGACATTGCCCGAGCGAGTGCTGCGCGAAAAACAAATACGCTGTTAGGCCTCCGTCCCTACTAGGACGGAGGAACCTGAACATGCAAGCTATTAAACTGAATAATAGAAGAATTGTGGGACGACTTTACTGGTAGAGGAGATTAGAGGTGAAATGAAGGAACTGTCCCAAACTTTTGTAGAACACACGCTTATATAGTCAGGGATAAAGAATAGTTTCCAATCTAATGTACTAGTTCCTGCCGACATGGCGGAACTATGTACGTGATAATAGCTGAGTAAGTACATTATAGAATGTGAGGGTAGATAGAAATGAGTTAACTAGGTTGATAGATTATACTATTAGTAAGTGTTGAGTACATGTTGGATACCACCCAACAACGCCAACTTTTATCTTCACTCTTAGGGTTATTGCCACACCATTTATTCGATCAATGTGCAAATCTCGAGATTTTACGTAACAAGATTAAGAAATAATTTGTGCTTTCCAAAATGAGAAGAATTCTTATTATGACTCAAAAGGGACTTGGTCAGCACTCGTAAAAGCCACAGGGGATAAAAGGGTGTAATGGGAGGGGAGGGGACGTGGCACTAAATATAATTATTTTAATGCTGCCCCATTTCAAATTTAATTGCAAATCCATTGGTAGCATCCAAGTATTTTTCGGACATTTGGGGGCGGAGCTACATGCCAACTCTGAAAAGCTTCACTGGAATTGTTGGTTCTTTTTGAAAACTGACTAAAGCCCCGTTCCCTTATCTCCGAAAAATATTTGGTTGACGCCCATCGACTGCAAATGAAATTAGGGATAAGACGATGTCACATATTTCGAGGAATTGCCAATTTTACAGTGAAAATCAAGCAAAACGGAATATTCCAGTGTTTTTGTATTAATGAAATTTCGTAAAAAACGTTCTCAGAGATTCGCCGATGGAAAAAGTTTTTAAATCATCAGAATTACCACATTGCGCGCGTGTTTCTCCAGAATTTGCACGTAGTCCCGTGGCTTGATGTTGTGAACTCCGATGAAACATTTTGCTAATGACAATGGATAAAACAAATTGAGTTTTTGGATGAATGGCGTCAGGAAAAGTCTTAATTATGCAGACAAAGCTTTCTTACCATCCTCGCTGGCAGCTATAATAAAGATTGAAAACGGGGTCGCTGAAAATAGGCCAGAGTTCTCGTACTATTTTGATTCGGCGAAGTGAAGTGAAGTCCCTATCCAGCGAAAATCCTTTCAATGTTGTATTTCATGAACGACAAGGACCTGTCTTTGTACATAATAGAAGAATCAACAATAAGTTATTGCTACTCGGTTCGTGCAATTGATCGCTGTAATTTCACCTACTATTTGGACCAAGCAAGGAACAATTGTTCGACGCCTCAGGGAAATCTCCCGGCGAGTTATCGTTGTCGTCTGGCTGAGTGGCATTGGGCGACCGGAGTACCAGGCTCACGTCGGTGCCGTTCAGAATGATCATTACCAGAACATTGTCATTCGGAAAAATTACAGACGGCAGGGCAATCCAACATTGTGATTCTCTGACTTTGTAGCATCTAAAAAGAAAGGTTTGATGTATTTTACCCCGCCCTTGTAGTGTGTGGGAACCCAATAGCACCCCAGCTAATTTACCCATCCCTGGGGCCCAATAGAAACCTGGCTATTTTACCCCTCCCATGCTGTCCGTCCGTCATCCGTCCGTCGTCCGTCCGTCCGTCATCCGTCCGTCATCCTTCGGTCTGTCAGTCCGTCCATCTGTTGTCTATTTATCCGCTATCCGTTCAGCCGTTGTCCGTTGGTCGACCATCTGTTCAACAACAACGGATGGACGGTCAACGGACGGACAAAGAACGGACAGACGGACAACATGAGAAGGGTAAAATAGCAGGGGCGCAATTTCGGCTACAGGAGATGTATACTGACAGGTAGGGGTAAAATAGCCATTGTCTCTCCGTGCCTGTCTGTAACTCCCTCTAACCATCGTCATCGCGCAAAATACTTTTTCTGTTTTGCCCCGCCCCCTCCCCTTATAGGTGAGTATTTACGACATTGAGAGTGCCTTCATCAGGTCCTTCGGGTCGTCAGGCAGCGCATCTTGTGAGTTCGATTGCATGGCCGGAATCGCCGTCTTCGACTCCCGTGACGGCAGCCAGATCACCTCGATCGGCGATGAGGGCACGACGGACGGCAAGTTCCAGTACCTCGCGGGCTGATCATAAATGGAAATGAGCACCTCATGGTGGCGGATGCGGAGAACAATCGTGCGCAGATTTTTGGAGATCGCGACTATCGATTCGTCTCGGCGTTCGGGTCGTGGGGCAACGTTCTGGGGGAGTTTAAGGGGATCGAGGGCGTGGCAGTGTCGCACGACGGGCAGATCATCATTGCAGACCGAGACAACCATCGAATCCAATTAAGTCTTTTGACGAGTCACGTGATCCGGTTAAGCAATCGACCAATCCGCGGCTTGCTGCTTGTCTATGTTTTTTCAAACTTTTAAATCGATTAGTTGTGCTACTACCTCTCAGAGATGTATTACCGGGGTAATCCTGCCGTTAGTCACGTGACCTGTATGCCTCGTTCGCTTCTAGTCAAGCTGTCTCTCTTTGTATGTGTATGTGATTTCCGCCCTGTTTATACAGTGTACATTTTACGGGCCTATTTTTGTGTGGGACCCTTTTTACGGAAACCGTTTGCATTGCATTTCCTCCTCCTGTGTATGAATGTATACAGGAGTCCCTGCTTTTGCCTTTCCAGGACTACCCGATGTCGTCCACCATCGGAACAACGACTACTACTACCGGAAGTAGTCGGCTGACGAAGGACATTTTGGGCGATCTTGACCGGACTCCTAACACATACAGCTCGAACAGCGGATATAACTACCGGACAAGATACGTCCCCAGGCTTTGAGCAGGAACAGACCTGATTAATACACGTGCTTGATCGATAGCTATAAAATAAGGCTGACTTCGGCTTTTTTGGCAGGAACTGCGAAAGTAAAATGCAATAAACACTGCGTTTTGCAATTTTATTATATTAAATTACTTTCAAAGAAGGTGGAAAGTCCCACTAAGATTCAGACATCACCATTTCTGTCAGTTACAATTATGGGTGTTTAATCACTAAATTCCTGGCAATTCGACCACTTATTATGGCTGTGTTCTGTCTGTCTGTCTCTCTGTCTGTCTCTCTGTTTCTCTGTCTCTCTGTCTCTCTATCTCTCTGTCTGTCTCTCTGCCTGTCTCTCTGTCTGTCTGGCTGTCTGTCCGTCTGGCTGTCTCTCTGCATGTCTATCTGTCTGTCTGCTTGTCTTTCTGTCTGTCTGTCTGTCTGTCTGTCTGTCTGTCTGTCTGCCTGTCTGCCTGTCTGGCTGTCTCTCTGTCTGTCTCTTTGTCTTTGTCTTTTTGTTTGTCTGTCCACCTACAGGCCAGACAAATGTCGGTTATACAGGAAGCGGTCTGTGCACGAATGTTACAATAATTTGGTGAGTATTAAGAAGCACTGTGGATAAGAACTTGACAGAGTCTGCTGAAAACCAATAAAGATAGGCGGAAACTGAAACAGTACAAGAAGATTGTGCACCATTTGAGTTGAAGCCTCTAGGTTTTTAAATCTTAACCCACGAGACTGATGCCATAGTTCCACAAATAGAAGGAATGAAATGTGATTTTTGCCAGGGATTTTACACATTGAATGGTCCTGGATTATATGAAAAAACAGCCAATACTCAATTAGGAATGAAAATATTTCGCTTTGACGACGAGGCCCCCTGGGTCGCTTCATGCCTCATATGCGGTGTGTTCAGTCTGCCATCATCCGAGTTTGGAACCGGACAGTCCACCTCGGGGAAAGCCTACGTATTCAACACAATACAGGCTGCAGAACATTCAAATAAAAGCACAAAAATCCCACGAATCAATACAATATACTTACTACCATTCGGCGGCGGCGGCGGTTGCGGCGTTATAAACCTTCCTTCAATCTTATAAAATTTCTCTTTCGGCTGCGGTAGCGGCTTAGTGATTCCATCCTCATGATGCCCAACGTCCTCTTCAGGATTTCGTCGTGGTTCTGCCCCCGCGGAACCTTCATTCGAACGCCATTCCACACCAGAGCCATGGGAGTCGCTTATCCCGCGAGAATGTCGAACGAACGGTCGGTTATCTTTTCCGTCGACATTCTGCCTCACCTCTGAATGCCCTCGTAAATTTGGCCGGCTCTCCAGGCAGCTTAAATGCAACAGCAGGATTAGAATTCCACTCGAGAAGGCAAGGCGTTCCATGTTGAAACTGTCTGTTTTCGCAAATTAGAACAAGTGAAAGATGCCTCGTTGGTCTTGTGTGAAAACAGTCTCTGTACATTAGTTTGCTCTTGCAGACTGTACCCGATAATTGTTGGTTCTTTACAGCTGTATACCAATACCATGAAACAGCCTCTGGGTTATATGCGGTGATACTCTTTTATAAATGAAGCTTCTAGAAAAGCCCGCATAAGTTTTTCCTCGGTAGATTTGAGAAAAAACCGGTCTAATCCATTCCGGTTATGATCGACTGGTGCCATGCTAAAACCTCTAATTCGGGTGAAGTTCTTCGAGCAGGTATATGCACTGTAGGAAGTATTATAGAAAGGTATGGCTTTTAGTCGCACTGCATGTATTCTTCAGCGAAGCATTGCCACGTGTTCTCCTCAATCAATTTGTTAATCTTTTTTTTTCTGATATTCTTATACCGTAATGCCTTAGTGCTTATTTTGTGCTTAGGGTGCTTTGTGATAACACGGAAGTATGAACAACGATAGCATAACCAGTTGCAACTGGCCAGTCGAGCCCGCCACCAATGACACCCTTCCCGGGCCGGATTATTACGTCAAAGCCGTCTTATTCCCGATCATCCTTGCTGTCAACACTGTGGGAAATGTTCTTATTTTGGTCGTCCTTGGAACAGATAGAAGCAAGACTTCAGTCCATGTCTACCGGATTTCGGTAGCTTGGTTTGATCTCAGCGTAGTGTGAGTTTGTACATTCTTAATTGCACTACATCTGTATGATGTCGCGGTTCTTACAAAAATATCCCCGTTCATGAAGCTAAACAGGTTTGAGTTAATTCCTGCCGTATTCTGCATAGATGGCTGGAGCTCTTTAACTATCTACAGTTGGTTCTGCCGGACCAATTTAGTGGTGGAACAAATCTGCGGAATAGTATCAACTTCTATGGAGCGCAAACGTTTTGGCAGAACACGAGCATGCAAGTATCAAACTGGTAAGAACAAAAAGTCTCATCCCGGTGGGGATTAAAGTGTAGGGCAGATCCACAACCCCCCCCCCCCCCTCGGAAGAAGGAAGGTATGTTCTGTCTCGAAGGCGAACGGGTTCGAAGTGAAGAATGACGGAGGATGCTTAGGATGATGGATGGCAGATTTGGGTAAGGGACAGCCAGCGATAGTGATGGACGGTTAGTTTGTTTAGCTGATTGTCGTTCATGATCACTGACGGCTTGTCCGTTTGATTGACGGTCGTTCATAATATCGGACGGTTAATTCGGTTGACTGAAGGTCAGTCAGGGTAGCTGTCGGTTAGCCCGGCTGATTAACTGTCGGCTTTGGTCAATGACGGTGAATCATTGTGTCTGACGGTTAGTTCGGTAAGATAATCGGTCAGAGCACTGTTTCTATCGGTGAGTCCGGTCAGCGAACGGTCGTGCAATGTTAATTTAGGGTCGCTGACTAAAATAACCGATTTTGCTTTTTACCACGAGCTCAGTGCGTTGATTGCTTGATTGCTTGAATGTGTGAGTGATTCCTTGGTTCAGGGTAGTTCATGGTTTCAAACTCCCGGCCAGTCACCCACCCGTTTGATGCGCATCATCTTTTCCTTTCTCCGTGGCTTCTCGGGAATGTCATGTCTAATACGGATTAAGGAGATTATTGAATCCGTATGGAAACTAGCCTTAAAACAAAAATGTTGCAGGACACTGATCGTATTCGGTCTCGAACGACTCTACGCCACAATCCGGCCCCTGCAATTCCGCACTGCCAGGTCAATCCGCCGTGCGATTTACCTGGAGTTGGTGGTGGTCGTGCTGGCGGTGCTTTACAGCTTGGAGTATCTCATCAGTTGGTATTACGCACTTCAACATAGTCCGGATTTAGAACTTCAAGACCTGGCAGCAGAGGCACAGTACTTGACTCCGGGGTTGCTCCGTTGGTACAACGTTCAAAATGAAGCTGATGTAAGAGCCATTCTCATTTTCCTTCGAAAAGGAAATACAGATGAGCAAATAATGCGATTTACGTGGCGTGGGTCAGATGAATACAAGCGCTCGTTTAGGATCCTTCCTAGTCGGAACCAGGACCCCTCTTTGTAAAGCCAGGGGGTGGGCAGAGAGGGGTTCTGGTTCCTTTTTTTAAACTGAACTCAAATTCAACATGTTTTTCCTGATTATTTCGATACTTGTGTGATTGCGGGGTCTGATTTTTAAGGGCCCCCTGCGATTTCAAACCTTGTCCAAAAACTTCATTTTTTTGTCAACTTTGAAGCAATCATGTACGTTTTTAACCTTCCTTTCCAGTTCTTTACAAGGAGCTTAATACATTAGACCCGAACAAACCCCAAGTTAAATTAAAAACAAAATAGAAATCCAGTTTTGAAAGTTTTGACGTTCCAGGGGCCCCTTGGAAATCAAGCCCCCACATCTTCGTAAGTTTCAAAATATCACGCAAGGGGCTGAAATTTTGGCTTCAGTTCCAGAAAAATGCTTTTTTGACTCTTTACTCACCCCTTGGTCCAACCATGAGGGGTCCTGGTTTCGACCTGTAAAGACCCTAAACGAGGCTCAATGTGCTAACCCTTCCCCATGTTAAAGAACTTAATACTTAGCGCTGATTTCTCTCCGGACTTGTCTTGCAAAATGTCCGTTTTAGGTAGCGATACAGATTGGCAATTGGATCGCTATTTTCGCCATCGACTGCTGCCTGCTGATCGTCCTGCACCGCCACCTCAAAACCCGAAAAACCCTTTTCCACGCGCCAGGACGGGCTCCGGCAGCGAGCCGAGGCAGCCAGGGCAGTGGCAGCGCGTTACGGCTAGTCATTGCCTGTAGCGCCCTCTACGTCTTCACCATGGCCCTTCCCATCACCTGCAACATCCTACTTATTGCGAAAGAACCCCCGCATTGCTCCTACTACATCACCACGAAGACCCTTGACCTGCTCAGCGGTCTCGGGACTATGTCTCTCCTGGTCAACTATTCCGCTGGAATTTTCCTGTATTGCCTTACGTGGAAACGGTTTCGCGAGCGCATCAAAAGCTGGGTGCGACTCTGGTTCCCAACAGTGGCCAGACGCGAGCGACGTTCTTCCAGTGAGATGACGGTAATGGAAAATATAAGCCGTTCCTCGGTCATGGACGGAACAATGGACACCGTGCCTCCGGTATTACCGGCGATCGTCACGAGTGGCCAATCCCCGAAATAATTAATGGCTATTTTATGTGATCAATTCTATGCTCATGTTACATGGTGTTACGCTACGCTATGCTATGCTATGCTACGCTACGCTATGCTATGCTACGCTATGCTACGCTATACTCGTGTATTTATGGTTATGCTTAACGTATAAGGATACTTTCAATGTTATGCCAAGCAATTCAATTAGCAGCAGCCACGATCTGAATATGAATAACAATTAATCGAACTAAATACACAGTGTAAATTGATCACGCTGTACCGATAATCAATTAGAGGACCAGAACTCGTACTCGGAAGTCGTTATAATGCCGGCTGCAAAATTCTAGCGTAAGTTCGGGAATGTTTTGAGACAAACTGAGAACCGTCATTTCACGGTCACTACTAACCCCACCGTCTCAACTTTTGTTTTGTTACAGCGCCTGTTCAAATGAGCATCTACAGGTCAAAAAATTAGATTTAAGCTACACCCAAGAAAATACCATACAAAAACCAATGGCAGACCTGATCTCAATAATGGCCCATTCACACCTTCATTTGCTCCCAAAAAATAATTCATTCCGGAAAACCAAAACGTTTTTCAAATAACCAATCACAATAACGCAGCAATAAAAAAAGGATCATGGGTCGGGTGCATTTACGAGAGACACAGGGCGCAATAACTTGACGGAAATTCGGCAGGATTTTGTCATTACTAGATAGAAATTTACTTATTGAAAAATATTTACAAGTTGTCGAGGTCGCGCGCCTCAGTCATCACAAAAATCTGATGACGCTAAAATGTAACAAATTCAATTGGCTTTTAAATAACTACTCGAATTTTTTCATCAAGCAAGAGTACGAGTGAGAACTTCATTTATCGTGACCTTGGTCAAATTTTGGAATATCCTCGCAGCACAATTTTTAACCCACGGTTTGCGGGGCTTGGTAATTATCTCCCTGTTTGTGTTTATGGAAAACATACAAAGCGCTTCTGGAAACAGCAGTTTTAAAGCATTTTGTGTGAGATTTCATAAATAATTATCATGTTTGTAATTTTGCGACTTCACTTATATCGAAACTTGAAGCGCCCAACAAGGCCTTACAACCTCAAATCTTTAATTGCTGGGACAGAATGTCTTAACGTCATAGCTTTTGCGATGAAGATGTAACCGCTCAAACTTGAACAAATTCCTTTCTCAGAAAACAGTTCACAAAGATAAAATGCATTTGGGTACTCGGTAGAGCGTTTCAGCAAAGAGCGCGACTCATGAAAGGCTCGTCAAAGGTAAAATTGCCAGAGAGCTCCCTGACATTTTCGTCACTTTGTTCGGTGCAAAAAGTAGATTTGAGCTTTCCAATCTTTTTGAAATTTTCCCTAACGATGATCAAGATGCGTTACAACTGTTTTAAATCAGATGTTATTATTTTTTCTGAATTTTTGGCGAATCTTTTATTCAGGGAAAATGTCAAGAATGACGAAATTTTTTCGTCATTGTTGACATTTTCTATCTTCCGATGTGAACTGATGTCCTCTAGGTCAATATAATACGGATCATGGCGAAGTAGACTCTGACGACGACGGGCAGGTTAATTATAAAGAGTTTGAAGCTTTGATGACTAGCCATGATAACTGATTGAATAGTTGACGCCATAAATCGTTCCTTCTTCACCATCGGTCAACGCTCAATCGGACATTTTGTCACTGTCCAATCATCTGAACTGCATATTCTGTTTGAATCGTTGATGAATTTTTTTAAACGATACACAAAAACTGTTTAATGAACATTCTGCACAATAGAAATGCAAATGTATATTTGGAATAGTAAAAAAGCCCAATGAAATATGAGAGATGAGTTCACTGAACGACAGAAACATTCCGGGCTCCTCGTTCAGCTGCGGTACGATTTCTCGACGAAAAACGTTAATCGAAACACCGGCAAAATATCATGTGTTCCGATTAAAGTTTTTCGTCAAGAAATCGGAACACCGGCATGTTACCATGTGTTCCGATTAACGTTTATTTGTCGAGAAATTGGAACACCGGCATCTTACCCTATGTTCCGATTAACGTTTTTCGTCGAGAAATCATGCCACGGCTGTACAGGAAGTACGTGCACTACACAAAAAATGGTGATATTTGAGACCACCTTCCCGTGCGTGTTCATTTCAGCTGCAAGACCGCGGATTTTATTTATCCTCACGAAAAGACTCTCGACTTGCCACCGGGAATTGCAAATGGGTAGGGCAACGGAAAAATGTCCCTTGTGCGGCGCTTGAAACAGGTTTCTTGCGATCCAACAAACCGGAAACTCTGACAAAGTTTTGTCATTACTTTACACAAAGGCATTAAGTCGAAAACATTGCAATGTCGTTTGGACCGCCGAGGAAGCTATAAATAACAGCGCCCCATGAGAGAAATACCAATACGTGTGCGCTTTTTCATATTATCTTATTTGGGCAAAAAATACTGCTTAGGTTTTCCATCTCGGTATGTGTCTCCCATTTCTACGTCCATACCTACATGGTCTATATATCACTGCTCTTGTTGCCGTTATCATCCCTATCAGCCCTTCAGAAGCAGCATGTTGTCAGGATAACAATAACCACTGTGGTGCCGCCCTGTCATCGTTATGCCAGTCCTCCAACCTTCTTCCCGACTCTCTCTACATCTGCAAGGAAGGAGGCGACCCAAGTCTGATTCGTAAATGCCTTGATGGATGTCAAACCCGCGTGGGAGGCGACGATATCTGCAAGCATGTGCCGGTCGACAATAAAACAGCCTCGGAACTGCTGCCTGATACCGCGTTACAGCGGGGACAGAGCCTCTTTTCTCCGGATAAGAAGACAAAACTGTCGATGCAGATGAATGGGGATCTCGTCGTGTCCATTATTGGTGAAGATCTAACGGAAAAGTCAGTGTGGTCGAGTGGAACCAGCTCACTAGTAGATCCACCCACGTCGATCAATTTGTTCCAAAATGGTGACTTAGCCATGCTTAATGATAAGGGTGAAACAATGTGGAGACTTGGAACAGCTGGCGCAAAGTATGCTGGTGCTTCGCTTTGGGTGCGAAATGGAGGTTTACTATGCCTCGCGAGTGAGCCGGATGGGAACTGCTTATGGAAGTCAGTTGCTGCGGTAACATCGACGCCAATTTCGAAATTGGTTCCACGTAAGAGCTAAGACTATGCCTTCTGTGTACCTTAACGTGAACAAATACTAGGCCAGAAAGAGCGCATTTCTAAAGTACGAGCAGTCAGATGCTCTTTAATGATTCTTTCTTTGAAGGTGAAACCAGAACAGCTGATAGTATGGCCAGTTGGTGGGCAAAGGGGCAAATTTATTTTTTTCAAAATTTAAAAAACAAATCAGCCTTACGGTACATTTTGAAACTAATGGGGTGTGGGGTTTTATTTCCAAGGGTCTCCGGCTTTGAAAACATTTGATCAAGTTTTCATCAGGTTTTCGATCAAATTTGAGGTTTGTTCGTATCCAATATATGCCCTCTTAATAACCACAAATTGAACAAGAAGGTATTTTAAAATACGCCAAATTTGATGGAACTGACATTTTTGAAAATATTTTGACATCGTTCTCTTACTACTAAAGTTAACAATTTATCAGCATGACACTCTTCCCTGAGCAAATTCTGCTAATGATTTGGAGGCATCCCTGACGATAAACGCAGGCTAATGCATTAGCAAAAGCTATGCGGGTGCGTGCGATAATGATGATGCGGCGTGCGAACAAGCTTGTATTGCAGATCAGCTTGCGTGTGAGAAGTGTAGCTGGAAATGCGCTCAGTTACGGAATACATTAACGATAGTTTATTTCTGCGAAGAGTGTAAAAATGTGATAGGCTAGAATTTTAATTTGTTAGAAATATTGCGAAATACTCTCCCACACTAGCTTCAGTTGATTTTCAGCGCTTTCTTTACTAAACATTTTTCATGCATATGAAAGCATTTTTGTGCAATTTTTGTACATTTTTAATTGTCAAATTCACAGAACAATTCAAGCAAAGGATTTTCAATGATCTTACAATGATTATTTTGCCTCAGTGACCAGCGCTGCATGTACTAGATAACAGACAGTTACAACGCTATCGAGAACTAATCCCTAGATAAGCTAACGACTAAAAAATGGTTAGGTGATATGTCATTTCACTTTTTGTGTTTCAACGGCGGAGCAGGTTGCCCGACTGGACAACAACAGTGTGGAACAGGCGGCTGCTACGACGCAAATACCTCATATTGCTGTGGATCAACGCAATATCTCAAGGGTACGTTTTGGTGTTACAAGGGCGGTATCACTTGCCCACTTGGACAGACGCCTTGTGGTACAGGCGGCTGCTACAACGCAAATACCTCATATTGCTGTGGATCGACGCATTATCTCAAGGGTACGCTTTGGTGTTACAAGGGCGGTATCACTTGCCCGCTTGGACAGACGCCTTGTGGAACAGGCGGCTGCTACAACGCAAATACCTCATATTGCTGTGGATCGACGCATTATCTCAAGGGTACGCTTTGGTGTTACAAGGACGGTATCACTTGCCCGCTTGGGCAGACGCCTTGTGGAACAGGCGGCTGCTATGACACAAATACCTCATATTGCTGTGGATCGACGCATTATCTCAAGGGTACGTTGTGGTGTTACAAGGGCGGTATCACTTGCCCGCTTGGGCAGCAGCCTTGTGGAAAAATTTGCTACGATAAAAAGGCCTCCTTTTGTCGAAATGGAAACGTTGAACATAACTGAACGATCGACCTTTCTCGAAAAACAGCCGTAATGTCATATTCCATATCTATAAATCGTACTCCTTAACATTCTGGACGACTGTTTATTCTTATACCTGTTTTCTGTTTTAAGAAATCCATAAAAAGAGCTTAGTTAGTACAGCTACTTGCAGGTTACTTGCAAACTTTTGATTTGACGTATCGTGAGCCGCAAGATTACATATGTTATAAAGTTTTAATATTTTTAAAGCAAAAACCGACCAAAATCTGACCACCAAACACAAAGAAATAGACTGTACTCATTACGAAAGTATATTTGAAAATTAAGGCTGAAATTAATGAAAACGACAACAAATCAAGATTTCTTGGCAACGAAATTCGTAATGCTTATATTGAGTTGATTGATCGATAAGCCGATTGAAATTTTCACCAGTCAATTAACGTGTAGTCTTGTTTGTCAAACCCCACCAAATCAAAAGTTTTCAAGTAACCTGCAAGCAGCTGTCTTCCTAAACATTTTTGAGTCGACTTTATTAAATACTGCAGCTGCGTTTTTATTCTATTTTGCATGACCTTCCGCCCGAACAATTTGCTGAAGTATCGAGTAATTCAGAGGATGTGATGAACCAGCATGTGACCGCTTTATCAATTATACACCACTGTGCCATTTCCCTGTTACGCCTATGAGGTGCAAATTCTCCTCGTTATTGTTATCCATATTTCCATCGGTCAAACAGGAAGGGATCGTAGGGAGAAATCTCTCTCGAAAGTCATGTTTCGTCTGAAAATCTCGATGAATTTTGCTTGATACTACTCTCGGCTTAATTCACATAGAAAAGTCAAACTGGCAAACGACATAGCAACACAACGACATTGTTGTTGAGGATTCCGAAGATGATGTCACGTCACTTCAAGCCAATGCCACTATCTCTTGCATAAATTTCAAACATATATTGTCGCCCGCAAAAGTAACAGAACATAAATCCTTTTCTTGAACAGTTCTTGAAAAATGTAGATCGGAGTTTATTTTGCCCACGCGTTAAAGGTCGATCTAATGCTCTTGCAAGTTTTTTCAGAATCTAAAAAGTCGGCAACCTTATTGAGGCGAAACGTGTACCACAGTAGGAACCGGGTTCTTCGTGCTGAATGACGTAAAATCCCTGTACTACCGTATTCCCCCGATCTCAAGGGACACTTTTTTGCCCTACCAGTTAATTTGATCCACCCCGGATCTTATCTGTTCATCACCGTTTGCTATTGTTTACCTACAATCAATCAATCAACTGATTTAATGCGTCCGTCAAGAAATCCCGCCTAATCAATCAATCAATCGCTGTCAAGTTCGGCATAAATTTCAACCAATCACGACATAGTGAATCCGATTGAACAGTCAACCGATAACTTGAGGGGGTGGGGCTTAACTGTCCCTTGAGATCGGGGGAATACGGTATGTTCTGATGAAATTCCACATTCTGGTCTTGAAAGAAAAACCAACTGACTTTTTACGAAAACCTTTTTGTTCTTTCTGCGTTTCTGGCCGAGATGATTACCCAGCTGTAAAAAACGATCGCGATAGTAATAAACACAGAGCTCAAAAAAGTGTACGGAATTTATTTTTCAATCGAAGATTGGTCGTGTGAGGTGTCGTGGGAGCTGTATGGGAATTCAGTAGTCGCTTAAATCAGATCAGGCAGTTAACGACGAGAACATCGCAGGATGTTTCCTTGTGCGTCGCATCATCATGCTCGTTGTTGTTGCTTTTCTCAAATTGGACGATCAGTCTTCCTCTTGCCAAAAGGGACGCTGCTAATCCTGACGACGGCGACGGCGGTGGTCCACTGTTTTCTCTAGTTTCTGTTGATACGGCAAAAATGGTCTCGGAAAATCTATTAGAATGCGATATTGCTTGATTCTACGCCATTGCTGCCGGAGACCTGGTAAAGAGCCGTTTGAGAGCAATACGATCTTCTAACTTAAAGTTATTATCAGATTTCTTTGAGCCAGGCTCAAAGAGCCGTTTGAGAGAAAAGTTGAAGTTATTATCGGAGTTCTATTTCAGAGTCGCTTCTCACTATTTTTGTCTGAAGTGCTAAGTTTATGGTGATTTTCAAAAAATATTTTTTAGTTGGAGTGGTCAAATGGATTTGGATAAAGCAGACTTTTAAAGTTGCAGAAGCACTGACAAATTCCATTTACTTCGATTTTCACATCCAAAACGCCGTTTCTTAAAATAGTTGCTGAGGAACATTCTTTAAAGATAGTGTCAAATTTTGACTCCATCTCACCCAAAATGTAATTTCAAATCGATTGGCGCTATAGTCAAGTTTCGTTTTGAAGTTGAGGGGCGGAGCTATGGATATTATTAGACGAGACAACAAATACACCGAAATGATCTGCAGCACCGCTTCGTTAGTCAGAAATAAAATTTAGATAACGCCAACCGATTCAAAATTTAATTGTGGTTTGTTGAGGTCCAATACAATCTTCCTATTGATGAATAACAAATAGGAGCTTTATCACAATCAAGAACGGTCCACATTTGATGAAAAACTGACGTTTTTGGAAACGTTTTGAAACCCCAGGGGCCCCTGGAAATCAGACCCCTACGCCCCACAAGTTTCAAAATAATCAGAGACGAGAGGCCGAATTTTGGGTTCAATCTTGAAAAAAAAACATTTTGCCCTTTGCCCACCCCTGGCCTTACGATGAGAGGTCATGGTTCCGACCTGTAAAGAGCCTAAACGAGCCTCTAGATGAGTAGAACTCTATGAGCTAACCCTCCCCCCATGCCAAAGAACTTAGTACTTAGCGCTGATCTCTTTCCGGACTTGACTTGCAAAATGTCCGTTTAGACAGGGATACAGATTGACAATTGGATCGCTATTTTCACCATCGACTGCTGCCTGCTGACCGTCCTGCACCGCCACCTAAAAACTCCAAGTTAGGCTACAAGTCTCCTTCCACTTCCCCCTCTTTGTCCTCTCCCATTTTCTGTTTTCCGATGTTAACTGATGTCCTCTAGGTCGATATAATACGGATCAATTTTTTGAGGACCGTTACTGTTTCTTTCCCCTACTGTTTAAGAACGTGCAAACTCTAATAATTAGGCGAGTGCTGCGCGAAAAACCAAAAGGCCAACTTTTACCTTCACTCTCAGGATTATCGCCACAACATTTATTCGACCAGCTACCCCTTTTTCGGCTGTAATTCCAGCCAGTAGCACTGAAAACGTGGGACCTACGGTAAGCGAAACTAAACTTTTTTTGGCATCGATTAGTATTAGCGGAATATTGTTCGGTTATGATGGGCGGAGCTGGGCTTGTAATTTTCAAAGAGAACTGTCACATTGCGCGCGTGGTTCTCCAGAATTTGTCCGTAACCCAGTAGCTCCATGCTGTGAATTCCGATGAAACATTTTGCTAATAGCAATGCATAAAAAGTTTGGATGGATAAAAATTTGGAGTTTTTGGATGGATGGCATCAAGAAAAGTTTTCATTATGCAAACAAAGTCTCCCTACCAGCCTCGCTGGCGGCAATATGGTAAGAACTGAAAAGGTTGTCTGAAATAGGCCAGAGTTCTCGTGCTATTTTGATTCGGCGAAGGGAAGTTCCTATCCGGCAAAATTCTTTTTCAACGTTGTATTCCATGAACGGCAAGGACCTGTCGTTGAACAGCATAGCAGAATCAACAATATGTTATTGCTACTCGGTTCGTGCAATTGATACCCCTTCCTTGTAGTATATGGGACCCAATAGCAACCCAGCTATTTTACCCCCCTCCATGGGGCCCAGTAGGACCCTGGCTATTTTACCCCTCCCATGCTGTCCGTTCGCGCGTCTGTCCGTCCGTTCTGTCCGTCCGTCATCCGTCCGTCCGTCGTTCATCCATCCGTCCGTCATCCGTCCGTTCGTCCGTTCGTCCGTTCGTCCGTCATCCGTCCGTCCGTCCGTTTGTCCGTCCATCCGTCCGTCCGTCCGTTTGTCCGTCCATCCGTCCATCCGTCATCCGTCCGTCCGCCCGTCCGTTGTCCATTTATCCGCTATCCGTTCAGCCGTTGCCCGTTGGTCGACCATCTGTCCAACAACGGATGGACGGTCAACGGACGGATAACATGGGAAGGGTAAAGTAGCAGGGGCGCGATTTGGGTCGCTGGAAATGTATACTGACAGGGAGGGGTAAAATAGCCAGGTTTCTATTAGGCCCTTGAAAGGAGTAAAGTAGCCGGGGTTCTATTGGGCCCCAAAAAAAGGGGTAAAATAGCCACTCGGAAAAAAAAAGTTTGATACATGAAATGCGCTGTTTGTTTTATGGAAGACCTATCTGATAGAGCTGGAGAAATGGCATAACTAAGAGCGAGTAGCATTGCTAAAACCAGAAATTGAAATTGGAACTGGTCTGCTTGGGAACATGATGCATTCATGGCAAAAGAAGTCCAGATTCTGATGCATGAATACAAACAAACGTTATGCATGATTACATGTTCTTTTAGTACCGTAAGAACAGCTGCTGTTCCTTGCTGTTCCTTGCTGTTCCTTAAAGGCATAGTGCTTAAGTCTTGCAAATGGTTTCGACTGTGCCTCCATAAAAATAAGCTACTGTTTCGTTGTCACATTTTCGAAACCTGATCTGCCGTTTTCTCTTTGTCGATTTGCATGGCTGGAAGCGAAATCATAAACCAGTCATTAGGGATTTGTGAGAAATTATTCGACTAGATTTTTTATTGCCTCTCACAAAGAATAATTAAAATAATAGAATTATTAAATTATTAAATTATTAAAATAATAGAATAATACAAATTTGTTATTTTTGCCGACAAACACATGATATGAATTATCCCCAAACCAAGCCGGAAATATGTCGACTGGACGGTGCGACTTTATTCAACACTCCTGTTTGGTAATCACATAAAGTTATGAATAAAAACGATTTGTTAAATAAAAGAGGACTGAATGCTCAATGAAAGTTGCTAAAGACTTTTATTATGCGTCATCGGAACATCGTTTTCCCGTCGCGGGATACACCCCAGCGACGGCGCCTCCTTCGATGGATTTGTGGATGGAGTTCAGAAGTTGTCGCCCCGTCATTGGAATCTTCCCGATTTTTCCCGCGATTCGGTATGCGACCACGTGACCACCTTCGCACGATTCCATCGCACTGATGAATGTGATGTTTAAAGCATTCATATTGGCCGATCCTGGAAGCAGACGCATTTAAGGGGAGAGAGGAGAAGTTTTCCAACAGAAACTGCGTCAAATTCAGAGGCTCGTTTAGGGCTCTTACAGGTCGGAACCAGGACCCCTGAGGGATGGGCCAAGGGGGGGGGCAACGGGCATTTTTTTCAATTTGCCAACGCCCACCCTAGGTACCGTCTTACCTAGCGAACTGCTCCACAGGTTCAAAATCTTCTGCAGCATTGCATCACGCTGTGCAGTGGTAGAGTAAATGATGTCGGCGTGGTCGGTGACGTTCAACTGACCAATCTCTCTAGTTCCTGAAAAATGGGAATGGGAGTCTAGAAAATTGACGGATACGTCCAGTAAGAAAGTACATGAATTCTAAGAAAGTGCACTGACTAATCATGCTTTGAGGAACAGCGCCAAGGGTCAACGAGATTGTTTTCGTAGCGAGCCGCACGCCACCAACTCGGCCGGCTTCAATCAACTTGTGAACGTTGTCGCCCAACTGCTGGGGCCCGATGGTTAGCTTTCCAGTGGTCCCAGTGACGTTATATGTGACGAGGTGACTGTCGTGACCCGACGGTTCCTCTTTCACGAATCCAATCTTCAGGTCACCATTGTTGGCAGATCCTGAAAAGCAAAAATGTAACAAACGAATAAACAGAAGACAAACACGACAGGCAGGAAATCACAGGGAAAGATTGACAGACAGACAGACAGACAGACAGACAGACAGACAGACGGACAGACAGACAGACAGAGAGACAGAGAGACAGATAGACAGACAGACAAACAGGCAGGCAGGCAGACGAAGATAGAGGCAGACATGACTGTTTGACTAGAACACATACCTAAGGCATCTGCCCACAAGGATAAAATCTTCTGCAGAAGACCATCACGTTCTGCTGTATCCTTATAAGTTAAGTCGAGGACATCGGTCAGAGTCAAGCGACCGACAAGCCGGCCTGCAAAGTTTATGTTATACATAAAACATAATGTTGTAATAAATGCACAATAGGGAGGGTTACCAGAAACGATAGGTCTGCTGTCCGTCGGTAGTTTCAAGCCTGTAATCTGGGAAGTCTCTATGGATTTATGAACCGTGTTTAAAAGCTGCTTCCAATTGGTACTAGTAGTCTGCCGTCCCGAAAGTTGGCCTGTCACCGAGTAGGTGACAAGGTTAGTACCCCGACCAGAAGGTATTTCTTTCACGAACGCGATGGCCAATCCATCAATGGTGACTGATCCTAAAACCGGAAGAGCATCAACTCGGCCCAAATAATTCACAATTTTCGAACAAAATAGACAAGCAATGTGCTTGAAGAAAGACTTAAAAGGACAGCCTGGTTTAGTCATGAGGAGACAGACCGACAGGCTGGCAGACAGATAGGCATGCAGGCAAGTAGACAGGCAGGAAAAGCAGACAAACAAACAGATAAAGAGAGTGATATTCTGACAAACAGATAGATATGCAGACAGACAGACAAACAGTCAGAAAGACGAGCATTCTGACGGACAGATAGACATTCAGGCAGACAGACAGACAAACAGTCTGGCAGGCATACAGACTGAAAGCAAACGGACAAACAGTCAAATAGCCAGGCATATAAGGTTGCATGTATGTTTGTTTGCCTTAAGCAGACAACCAGACAAACAAACAAACAGACAGGAAGGAAACAAGCAACGAAGCAGACGCGTGCAACTTTTACCAAGAGCTTTAATCCATAAAGTTAAGATTTGCTGCAGAAGACCACTCCGTTCTCCTGCATTTTTGTATGTGAGCTCAGCGACATCCGTTACTTCTAATCGGCCATTCGGCTGACCTGCCCAAGCAAGCAAAAAAACACATAAACATGCAAACTAGTCCACTTGAAATCCAGCGATCATTTTCGTTGACTTCCGCTCAGTTAGAGAGGCCGAATTTTTCGTTCACGCGTTGCATTCAATAAACGGTCTCATGAAACAACTCTACCTGACTGGGCCACTTATACCTGATGATGGTGGAACGGTCGGTGCAGTATGAACGCAAGAGATCACCACCAAAATCACAAAGATCTGCTTTGAAACACCGATACCAGACATGGTGACTCTCGATCATATGATTATTTGGAAATACGTTGAATGTCCTGTTGATCAGTCAATAAATATAAATATGAAAAACGCTGCAAAACAGACAAATCGACTGAAAAATCTGCAGATCTACCGTAATCCAAGTAATAGTACGTTGGCGTGGATTGCACGGTAAATTGTTCAGGGAGGCGATAAAAAAAACAGTATGTTTGTTTTCCATGGAAGAAACCAGAAAAACAGCATTTTCTCGAAATTTTGTGATTGCTGTAGCGTAGCCGCGGGCTTTCTTTCTGACATAACAAAGGCAACTCCTTTGCCGAGGATTGCGCCACACAAGTACCTAGGATTGATACACAGTAGGGAGGTTTTGTTTGCCACTTCCGTTTACAGCAGACAGACGAATGAAGAGACCGTAAAGGGACGGATGAACGAAATGAGGCACGAACAGAGAAACGAAAGGCCAGATCGACGGATGAATGAACGGATGGAAGGACGGACAAATGGTGCGATGGGCAGTCAGGTGGGCAAGAGAAATTGTCCAAGCAATCAAAAGAGAAGACGAAGATTTCATTACTGTATTTTCGCGTTAGACAGGGACAGCGTACGAGCTGTGGAACGTTTAATCGGCCACGCGGCGCTTGTGCTGTGTGTACGGTGCACACAGCCGTGCACACGTTCCACTTCAGTACGACTGTCCCTGTCTAACGCGAAAATATAGAACTGTATTTTTAAAACGGTGACTAAACTGTCTAGTACTATTACACGAACTAGAATAATTTCGAGTCCCTCAAACGGCATGGCGCTTGACGAAGTCCCCAGCGTTCCGGAATGTTCCGCGTGAAGCCTCACGGCAGTTACATCCTCGCTCGCTTTCTGTGCCAGTGCATTCACCGCAGCGATCAAGTCAGCATCACCCGATTCGGCGGACATGGTCACACACGGACATGGTCACATGGTCATTGCAGCCGTCGCTGCCTCACTGGCAGCCTCTGCCGCAGTGAGCGCCATCCTTGAAGACAGAGACAAAGACAGATAGAGAGAAAGAGAGAGATGGAGAGGGAGAGACAAGCAGAAAGACAGACAAACAGACAAACAGACAATGTATGTGTATACGCAAACGTGGTGTGAACCGCTATGTAGTTTGATAATCGCTCGACGTCATTACCTGGACGTGTTTCGGCTTTATGATACTTTTCGCATCAAAGTCTAAGGGAACTACTGTGTTATCACTGTGATGCACTTACTTCTCTGGCCGGTCACGTTGTTGTACCTCTGTCTGTCTGTCTGTCTGTCTGTCTGTCTGTCTGTTTGTTTGTCTGTCTGTCTGTCTGTCTGTCGGTCTGTCTGTCTGTTTGTTTACAGACCAGGCAAATGTCTATTATACAGGAGGCGGTCTGTTCATAAATGTTACAAGAAATTGGTGAGTATTAGAAGAACTCTGGATAAGAACTTCACAGTGTCTACTGAAAACCAATGAAGATAGGTGAAAACTGAGACAGTACAAGAAGATTGTGCACCATTTGAGTTTAAGCTGCTGGGTTTTTAAATCTTAACCCACGAGACTGAAACTATAGCTCCACAAATACAAAGAATAAATTGTCTTTTTTGCCAGAGATTTTACGCTTAACACGTTGAACGGTCCTGGATTATAGAGGAAAAACAACCAGGACACAATTAGGAATGAAACATTTTTGCTTTGACAACGAGGCTCCCGAGGGCCGCTTCATGCCTCATATGCGGTGTGTGCCGTCTGTCATCATCCGAGTCTGGAACCAGACAGTCCACCTCGGGGAGCGCCTTTAGAATTATGGTCTGCAGAACAATCGAATAAACGAACGACAATCCTACCAATCAATACAATATACGTACCAGATCCGAAAAACGGCCGCAGTGCGCCAGTGATTCCGCCTTGGCTATAAACCGAATAGGTGACGAGGTAAGTGGCGACGTGACTGTCGTGACCCGACGGTTCCTCTTTCACGAATGCGACCTTCAGGTCACCACTGTTGGCAAATCCTAAAGAGCAAAAATGTAAGTAACGAATAAGCAGAAGAAGAAGACAAACATGACAAGCAGGAAATCACAGGGCAAGATTGACAGACAGACAGACAGACAG
>LRSR01010822.1:0-10110 GCA_001579985.1 Hypsibius dujardini | reverse complement strand
GCAGTCGCGAATGCACCAGGTGTGGTATCCCATTGCGCTGTACCTGCTGAACATCAACTACTCGCTCAACTTTTTCGCCTACCTGCTGGCGAGCCCGAACTTCCGGCGGACGCTTCGGCGGATCTTCTGCTGTGAACGCCACAGGGAGCGGAATATCCTCACGGCGGAGTCCACACGGACGATTCTCGCCTACCCGGATAGGGCTCTGACGGAGTCTCCCGGAGGCTCGGAGGATCTCTTCCTGCGGAATGGCGTTCTCAAACCTAGTCCCCATGGAATTCGTCTCTAATTACTCATTTCGTCTTGCACTACCGATTTCGTCTCTAATTACTCATTTCGTCTCGAACGACTGATTTCTTCATCTATATTTATTGGCCGCATTGCACCTACATTGTAATACGCATGAAGAGTCAATCTTACATAGAATATACGCAATATTTCTGTTCTGTACCGTAGACTGCGTTGATTACGTTCTGGTCGAAAGTAAAAACGAATGTCAGACTAGTATTAGGAGAGCAAAGTTCTGCCCTCTCGTTATTGCAAAAACTAAGCTAAGCTAAGAAAAAACTGAACTAAAACTGTTAGTCGCTAATTAGGCCGGATAATAATTTTTTTTATAATATAATATTATAATAATTTTTTTTAATCTATTTCCGGGAGACTAACTGTTGGGAATTATGAGTTCATAGGGGCAGGGTGAGTTACAATTCCACCGCATTTTAATTGATGATTTTAACGAAGCCACGTGGGTTGAGTTCATCCTGCCAAGATATCGAACTCAAAAAAGTCAAATCTAAAGGGCAAACGTCGAAATGAAATGTACTCGTACCGATACTTCGTTGACCGAAATTAACACTAAAATTCCAAGATGGGGAAATATTAAATTAATTTAATTTAATTTAATTTAATTAAATTATAGAAGCGATAAAAACTAAATTTTCAAGTAATAACTTTAGAGTAACAGGAACGAAACCGGAAACGGAAACCGATACCATTCAATCCGTCTAACACAGAGGCCAAATTTGGAAGTTCGGTTTGTGCAGGAATAATTCCAAAACCGCGCCCCTTAAACGGTTCACTCAAGAGCGATCCATTCGGGGAGCCAGAAATCCGGCAGATTGGTCATCGCGGCGAATTCCGAGCCGGGTTCCGGCCAACGGGAGTAGTAAATCACAGTTTGAGCATCGGACAGGTAGCCGATGAAGAAAGAGAACGTCCCGGTACTCAGCACCAGGTGGTCCGTCATGGACAGCACAGCAAGATCAACTTCCGGCTGCTGATCCTCCACCAGATACATATTTGGTAGTTGCAGGTTTGCCCGGGCCCATTCGGCGTCGTTCGTGCAAACGATGTAGACGGCGTCTACGACTTGCTTCGCCCGGAGGTAGTCCAACGCGTGGCTGTAGTATGCCTTGGTGGGCACGGTGTGGCCAAATGTGACGCGTTCCGGAATGAGGATGTCCCCGCGGCGGATGTGGATTCCGACCAGCGTACGAGATCGCGAACGGTTGCCGCTGCGATAGTCGGTCTGGGGAAAAAAGGTTGCTGATAAATCGTTTCAAGTACAGTAGATGACTAGACAAACGGATATATACATAGACAAACAAACAGGCAAGCAGACAAGTCGCTAAACAGACAGACAGACAGACAGACAGACAGACAGACAGACAGACAAACAGACAGAGATACAGACAGACAGACAGACAGACAGACATACAGACAGGCAGACAGACGTATAGACAGGCAGGCAAACAGTCAGACAAGTTATCCCCTTACCTTCAGTTCAAATGTGGGCGATCCTGCAATGGCCTTATCGATAATCGCGTTGGCCTGCGTCACCACGCTTGGTTTGAATCGGAACTGATCACGAATGGCGAACTGATACTCCGGATGGAAGTACTTCCACGACTGAAAGTAGCCCCACAAGGAAACATTCCGCCCAGGCGCAACGCTTGTGATGGATTCGCTGCTTGCGTCATAGATGCAGCAAGTTTCCATCCCAAAGACGAAATTGCCGCAATCGTTGAGATCGAAAAAAGATTCCGGCGCCAGTTCGAGTTCCATGAAATCGTGCAGCTTGATGTGCGAGATCGTGGGTGTGAGGCCGTTCTTCCTGGCGATGCCCCACAGGGAGGCGTACATGAACAGGAGATTTCCAATTCCGACAGTGGGATGAAACCCATGGGATATAAACAGATCCGGCGAACTTGTTACATCAACCCGCTGGCTACTGTTAAGAGAACATAAGGCACTCAGTTTGTCACACAAACGATAACGATAGTTAGAAAATCTGTATTGTCGGCAGACATGAATTAAGACATTATCACTGGCGAGGAAAGGGATCAGACAGACAGACAGACAGACAGATAGACAAACAAAGTGAGAGGCAGACAGACAATTAGACAGATAGACAGAAAGAAAGACAGACAAGCAGACAAGCAGACAAGCAGACAAGCAGACAAGCAGACAGACAGACAGACAGACAAACAGACAGACAGACAGACAGACAAGACAGACAGACAGACAGACAGACAGACAGACAGTTAGACAGTCAGTTTGGCTACACCGATCAATGGTGTAATACTGTAATTTGTTTGGAACAATAGCAACACTAACGCTATGGAAGTTAAATTACGTACGTCGACGGCCAACAGGCAAATCGGTAGATAGACCATTCTCGCAGGCGAATAACGTAAATAAATGTCCGAATATTACAAACCAACAGGAGCAAGAGTAGGGCAAGACAAAGAAGCAGCGTCCAGGTCCAAGTGCGGTCTGCAAAAGCGCAAATGCAAACGCTCCGGCAAACATCAAGCAAAAAATAGTGTACCACAAAGTCCTGCTCAATCAATAAATCACTCGAACTATCCATAAAGGCAATCAATCATGCACCGATTAATCATTGGTAAATTCGTTCCGGTTTCTAATATATTTTCAAAGTCATGGATCACTGTCGTAATAAATCGAAAAGTAAGCTAGTAAATTTAACAAGCTTTTTCTTCATCCAGAAAAATTAAATGCAGCGCTGTTCTGTTTGTTCGGTGTGGAAGAGTTTGGCCAAAATGCTCGTACACACGTGGCCAGATTACTGGGTGGCAGAGTTCGAACAACTCTTTAGATGGGTGCAAGCAAAACTGGGTGGCCCGAGTTTGAGCCAAACACCCAATATTGTGGCCATATGTATTAGCAGCAAACTGAAGTGGCCAAAAACAGAAACCTCCCAAGACCTCACGTACATCTCGGTGACAGCAAAACCCGCTGGACGGCCAACAGTCCCGCTCTAATTCCTGAAAAAAATTTGGTCAGTGAACTCAGTAGTGTCAGTGCAGTATCTATGTGTAAGAATTTGGGGAATCAAAAAAGAAGAAAAAAAAGCACACAATCAGAATGCTTGGCTGACCGATTCAAGTCCTCTAGCTCGTTCATGTACTGCTGCTGCCCGCACTAACGGAGTCAATGGCTTGACTCAGTCAGCAAACATTCCGGCCGTGTGTGCGGAAAGATCAAAGGCGTCTTACTGCTCTTGCATCGGTGTTGAGTCTGTCGGTGGCCCGCCATTACGATGTTCAAATTTAGAAATCATCATAAAATTCCGACATAAAATCGGAAAATTGAATTAATCATTTTGATGGACGGGAATAGTAACCTCTGCATGTACAGTGAAACAAAATGAACGAGACGCAACCGCAGTTGTCTTGTGTTGTTCATTCGTTCGAAAGATTCATTCTGCCCAACCGTTGATTGATTTATTCAGTATAATACACGTGGCCGAAACAATTTCCGGTCCGATTGCAAGGATAGCTTTCGAAAACGAATAGGCGTTAATCCAACCATGCATATAGACTGTTTTAACAAGATTTTGGCCAATCAAGCAGGTAAGCGAGCATACGTCAGGGGCATAATCGACCCTTGAGATCGGGAGCGTACAGTTCACAGTATGAGGTATGAGGTATGAGGTAAGGGAACTGGAATGGGCCACTTGACTTTCCCGTACCCTGGAATGGGCCACCGGGCGGCAGGGGGCGCTCTGTCGCATATTAATGATAAACAGATAACTCACTTCGTAGTCAGCGACCTCTACAGTGGACTTTCTCCGATCGTCTAATGGAGCTTTTTATTTCTCTTTTTTAAACATGTTCCCACAATTGTTTTTCATATCTGATGCGCGTTCCACCAAGTTATCAATTATTCTTTGTCGCTTAGAATCTTAGTGATAGCCAAAACTTGTGTAGAAGTTCTGATTCCAGGGTGGCCCATTCCAGGGTACAGGAAAAACAAGTGACCCATTCCAGTGCCCTTACCTCATACAGTAACAAGAGTAGTCCGCATGCTCGCGATCTCAAGGGACAGCTAAGCCCCGCCTCCCCCGATATGGCCCTGCACTCGATTGAACGTTCAATCTGATTCACTTTTCTCTGATTGGCCCATTTCGTACAGCTTACTCGTTGTGCTCGATCGATTGATTGTACAGTCGTGCTTTTCCGGATATTTCTCCCTACAGTTCTCCCAAGTTCCACAGGCACTCGTCTGCCCGAACCGCCTGAGTCACAATGGATTCGTCTCGATCTGGCGGAGGTATAAACGCAGCCAACTACCTCACTCCATTGTGGGATCTTAAATGGAAGTCAAGCAAAAACTTAAATAATGATCGTGATATCTCAGGAAGCTTCTACTCCACAGAAGCGAGATAATTCAATTTCAACCTAAAATACAGAATTCGTGCCAGGAAAAAGTTCGTCACGGCGTACAGCCGACTATCCTCGACAGAACTGGGCGGGAACTTGAAGTTCTTCCTAAACTCTCGGAGAGACGACAAAAAAAGCAGGAGACAGTGAGATGAAGTAGAGGAAAATCCGCTCAAATGACGGCTCTGTATGTGACGTAGCGGCCGGCGGTCTCGGAATTGCGAATGATTTTCACGACCTAAACGAGGAAGACGTCAACAGAAAAAAAATCCTGAAATAGCATACGATTCACGTACTTGTCCAGGTTTCAGGCCGAAATACCGCGCCACAGGATCGCCACGCTGCATCCGCGGGAGCTGATTTTCCTTCAGCTTATACCGCGAGAGCAACTCCTGCTTTTCTTCCGGGGTGAGGAGAACATGCTTCGGGACGAGTTCGTGCTCAGTGACGTTGAACATTAGTTCGGCCTCAGTGAAGTGTTCCATAATGTATTTCGGAGCCATGTCAGACAGTGACTGAAATTAGAGACCAGGCTAAACAGGTACCTGGCGGACAAACAGACAGACAGACAAGCAGACAGACAGACAAACAGACAGACATACAGACAGGCAGGCAAACAGACAGACAGACAGACAGACAGACAGACAGACAGATAGACAGACAGACAGACAGACAAACAGACAGACAGACAGATGAAAAACTGAATTAGCCGATAACAGGCATCAACTCTAATCACATTTTCATCTGTCTTACGGTTTTGGCGGAAGGTGTCATGCCCTGTCGAATGACGATGATGGCTCGAGTCACACTCTGCTCCTGCATCTGCTGGAAGTACGTCTTGATGGTTTTAATGCCGACCTTCATGTCCTCCGGCCAGAAGACCAACATCTGTTCTGTAAAGAAAACAAAAGACCAAAGCAATAAGCCGTCATCGTGAATCACATTTAATATGATGAAATACCGGTAGGGTCATTGGCGTGCTGCACCAAAATCAGAAGGTCCGTCCGGGCGGGCCGCTTTTCCGACGGCGTAGTTCCGAATGTGTCTCCGAATTCTTCCAGGCTCTGATCCAATTCGTGCTGGGCGACGAGATAGCCGCGATCGTGGCACATCTGAAAGTCAAGACCCATTGGTGATTAATACTTCGTGAATTTAAAAGGAAAACATGTAAAACCAAACGCAAAAAGCAGCTGGCTTCCACAAAACACAGAACTTAAACCATTTCATCAAGCAATCAAAAATCAATCAATCAATCAATCAATCAATCAAAAATCAATCAATCAATCAATCAATCAATCAAAAGCAATCGAAACGCGGATGAATGAATCAAATGAACTGACTGCAAGACAACATTGCCTGACCATGTATTTTGATTGACTTTAAAACCGAGCTGGGAGATGAATGAGCGAGAAATCAAGTTGTCAGTTACGACATAAAATAATTATTATATATGGCACTGACTACTGAGTCAAGGAACCAGATATTCGAAAAAGCAAATTGAGGGGATGACAATGCGCTTCCCGAATCATTGATTGATTGATTGATAATAAAACTGGACAAAACAATTCATCTCAAAATCAATCAATCGACCGCCAACTTCCACGGAAACTTCTCAAGAAAATAACAAGACAGGATATTCTCGCTCTCGTTTCGCCCTGTCACTGAAATATTTCCCCCAGCCGTTTCGGCTTTATGCAGGCATGAAAATATGACAACCTGCATCGGGAATGAGAACAAAATGAGTTTCTAAATAAATACCTGAAGAACCGTTTTTCGAGCTCTCCATAACCGATACGTCTCCTGTTCATCTTCCGAAGACATGCCGCTGTAGGATGTGCTCTGTCACAACTACAGACCCGCAGCCAAAGCTCACAATTCCAGACAAAAAATGGAGGGACGAGACAGAAGAAAAATCAAACCAAAACACATTTCAGAAGTCGAATGAGTTTTCTTAGTACGGATACGGCAATCAACGACGTATCGTCGTACGAACGTAACCCAACATGGTTCGAAATCCGACCATACGGGAGTGCGGCTTATTATATATTGCACGTGTAGCACCTACAGCATATGTCCAGAGCCTACGCATGTTATAGGTCTTTAGTGTTTTATGGGGTGACAGGTCCATGACTGATACTTTTCCATGCTATCCCGCAATGAAATTTCACAATCGCCGGTTTCTCGACGCAGATTGTGGACATTCTTTTCGCTCCTCCAAGCTCCTTAACAGTTTCTTTCACTTTTCATCGCCATTACTCGCTCATTTCCAGAAAAATGGTAAGTCGATCGACGGAGTAATGGGTTTCGAGGGCGAAGACAGAGGTGATGGAGAAATGTTTTGCTGGTTCCAGGCTGAGACCCAAAATGAAGACGCCGCCGTCAACCCGAAGGCTTATCCTCTCGCGGATCCCACGATGACCAACAAAGTGATGAACCTGACGCAACAGGCGGTCAATTACAAGCAGCTTAAGAAGGGCGCCAACGAAGGTAGGTCGAGCGTGTTGCGTCTTATTTATCAAAAGGAGTTTCGAGGAAGACCCGCAAGGGACCACGTTTTTTTCACAAGAAATTATTTGGGCATTTGTTTTTCTCTTCTGAACTATGATTGTAATTTTAGTTTAATTATTTTACTATAACTGGAAGCGTTTTAAGGCAAAGTTGCGGGAATATTGCGATATTTTTCTTTACTGTTAATTTATTCAGCTGGTAAGTCAGGCAAACCATCAATCAAGCAATCGATGAAGCTGTCAGGCAAACCATCAATCAAGCAATCGATGAAGTTGTCAGGCAAACCATCAATCAAGCAATTGATGAAGCTGTCAGGCAAACCATCAATCAAGCAATCAAGCAATCGATGAAGCTCTCAGGCAAACCATCAATCGAGCAACGAATGTAGCTGTCAGGCAAACCATCAATCAAGCAATCGATGAAGCTGTCAGGCAAACCATCAATCAAGCAACGCATGTAGCTGACCCTCCATCTAGTGTTTGATTATATTTAAAGATGGCTAAAATATGGCTTCTGCTTTAAATAAAGTTAATTTATTTAGTTTAAAAAAAGAAAAATCGATATTTAAAAGCATATTTTAAAGCACTTGAGTTTACTTTAAATATTTGGGTATTTTATTTAAAACCTAATTTTTAATGCTGAAAATGTGACTTTTCTTTCGCGGAAAATGCGTTTTTAATTTAACTAAACTTTGCCCTTGCATTTAAATTTATTATTAATATTTATTATTATTATTATTATTATTATTTATTATTAAATTTAAGTTCTTTATCTAAACAACACTATCCCATTCTCGTTTCATTAACTCCAGCAAGTGCGAATGTTTACTACTCTATGGTAGACAGTAATGTGCGAGTTTCTTTAGTATTTTGCGGTAAAGTCGCTTTTATGATTGAACTGAAATAACCCACAGTTCTTTCGATTTATGAGGAAGGGGTTCTGGAATGAGCCATTTTTTTCTCGTACCCTAGAATGGGCCACCCTGGAATCACAACTTCCGGACAGGTTTTGGCTATCAAGATCCTAAACGACAGAGAATAATCAATAACCCCGGTGGAACGCGTATCAGAATAAAAGTTGTGAGAACATGTTTCAAAAACGAAATAATTGGACGGTTTGAAAAAGCTCCCTGTAGAGGTCGCTGACTATGCAGTGATTCATCGTTTTCGATTAATTTGCGACAGAGCGCCCCCTGCTGCCCGGTAGCCCATTCCAGAGCCCTTCCCTCATACTTACTTTACTTCGACTTACTTGCGATTTAGATTTGCACAATAAGAGATAGATTGATTCATTGAGCGAACGGAATTTTATCTCAGTTAAAACCAACCAATTAAATCAACCAATCGGTGACTCGGTCATCGGTCATCTACTTGGGACAGTTTGTCGGTGTGTACAGTTTTGTCTGTGTGTAATCCTTGCTCCTCATTTTTGCAGCCACCAAGGCACTGAATCGTGGAATCGCCGAGCTGATCGTCCTGGCGGCGGACGCCGCGCCGTTGGAGATTCTCCTCCACTTGCCGCTGCTGTGCGAGGACAAAAACGTGCCGTACATCTTTGTCCGCTCCAAGGGAGCTCTCGGCAGGGCCTGCGGCGTCTCCCGCCCGGTCATCGCCTGCGCCGTCCTCGCCAATGAGGGATCCCAGCTGAAGTCGCAGATTACGGATCTGCAGCAACAAATCGAGAAGCTGCTCATCTAACCGCGGCGTCTGGGGATATCGCGCCTCTTACACTTGAGCGAGGCCCGATTGAAGACGTCTGGCTTGAAATGGGTCCTGTTTAATTCCATTAAGGGTGGTGTCACTTTTAATCACGTTTTGTTTCGGCCGTTATTGTTAGTGCTTTGTTAGTACGGAAGTTCTCTCAGTTATTGCTGTTTTTCTCTCTGAGAAATGCTGTTTCTCGTTTGGTCGACGGCACCTGGGCTAACGATCACAATATTCTTGTTCGGTTGATCTATCGTCTGCGTAATGAAATGAGGAGACCCTTCTGTTCATGCGTGTGTTGGCGGTCACACACGTGGCGAAAACCGTGCGCTGACCGAATTACGCGCTTTAACTCGACGGTTGTGTGCAACAGCCATGCAACGAGTGGAATGGCTTGACTCGGTTAGCGCAAGGTTTTTGCCACGTGTGTGTATGCTTGACTCTGGTGGTACTTGGATTATGAATGGAAATGGTGATTTGAAACAGGTCGAAGTAGGTTTTTTTTAAATTAATTGAATTTAGTTTAATTTAATTTAAAATCAAACGTTTGGTCACATGTTTATTGATAATTTAATTTAAATTATAATAGGTGAAACCAGTTTAAATCGAGGCCGATTTTACGTTCAAGTTTGAGGTAAAATATCGCCGCTTTCGTTAAGTTCACTCACTGTTAATCTAATTTGGAATGAGACTTCGGTTTAAGGGCTGATTTTTAATGTACTTTAAGTTTAAAATTTAACAACACCATTCGATACTATGGATGTCCACCTCGATGGGTGAGTCTGCAACAGAATATTACCAATTCCGAATGTGTATGCAGGGATAAAATTGTTCATGAGAAATTCTTTCGTCTTGAAAGTGTAATTTTGTAACTGTCAACTTAGGCCGGAAAGTATACTACGAACTTCTCTTCCGCCCATTGTGTTTGCAGCTTAAACGAAAAACCGCTCATTCTAAGTTATCATGACATAGTATCACTATAAAAACCACGTTCTATTGGTTCTTGAGATGAGACACTGTGCTGCCCTACCGGTAAATTTTAACCAACCCAGGCCGTGCCTATTCAGTTCAGTTCACCAAATTACCACTTTAGGAGAAATATACGGAAAAGCACAACTGTACAATCAATCAATCTAGCACAAAGAGTAAGCTGTGTGAAATGAGTCAATCAGAGAAGAGTGAATCAGATTGAACGTTCAATCGAGTGCAGGGCC